>PDLN01000014.1:795121-906982 GCA_003369635.1 Coleophoma crateriformis | reverse complement strand
TCACTGCAACAAACACCGCAACTATTCCAGCCGATCCAGTTACAATCACTACAACAAACACCGCAACTATCCCAGCCGATCCGGTTACAATCACTGCAACAAACACCGCAACTATCCCGGCCGATCCGGTTACAATCACTGCAACTGTCCCGGCCGATCCAGTTACAATCACTGCAACAAACACCGCAACTGTCCCAGCCGATCCAGTTACAATCACTGCAACAAACACCGCAACTATCCCGGCCGATCCAGTTACAATCACAGTAACTGCGACAGTTGCTGATGTGGCGACTACTACGGTCACTGTCTCTGAGACCGTTACCACTACTGCGGCGGCAGTAGATACAAACTCAAAACGAAAAAGATATCACGGCAGCTATTAGAACTCAGCCTCGTTGAAAGACACAAGTAAAAATAATCATAATAATCATGATATTGGTAATATAGATAATAAGATCACGCCGAAGTTAGACATGAGATGCGTGGCATCCTGATATAACAACCATAGTCTTCAGCAAACGGGTTGATTTGCATACGAATGGTTTCTACCAAGTTGGATTTTATATGTACGCTTAGTGATCTAGGATAATGCCATTTTGTGTTTTCAAACCTGGCATTATATACTTATATCTATGGCCTGCGTATAGTTTATACCACACACCTAACGCAAATAACCGGGGCGGATCAAGCTTTGCTTGCTTAAAGTTTGCTAGTCGCTGCCTTTCAGCTGTGGCTTGTTGTACGCCTAGACGTGCTATCAGAAGCCTGAAGGGGCTTGGCATCCTATCATGGCTGCATTGGGCTTGAGAATTGCCAGCCGCAAAGGAAAGCAAACCGGGAAGCAAAAGTTAAATGGAGGTGGAGAATAAGGAGGCGGATAGGTAGCTAGCTAACTTACAGGATAGAATGCTCTGAACACTTTAAGCGTTGGGAAAATGAAGCTGAATACATCTATATATACAGTTTTAGCTCAGCCCTAGTATTTCTCAATAAATGCGTATGCATCTTGTTGTATACCGCTCCTACCTTACGGGGCCCCTTTTGTATTTAAGCGTGTATAATGCCGGTAGTATTGCTACCAAAGTGGATGTCCATCCAAGATAGACCTGGGAACGTTCCTGACGGCTTCCGGTTGATACAGCGTTTGCGGTACAATCTTGTCTTGATCCACGCCGATAACGTTATCCTTTATCTAGACTATCTCGATGGTCTTGGCAGATATGAGACCGAAGCAAGGAAGGGAGGATCAAGGCAACATGTTTCAATAACCAAGCCATGGTAACAATGTCCCGTCTCATGACTATAGTAAGGCATTCATGGAGGTCACATGAGCGAAACTTTGGGGGGTATATTGGGCAGGCTTAAGAGCATCAATGGGAGAGGGATGCCTGCCATGCGAGAGGGATTCTGTGAAAGGATTATTAAGCCTTTGCTAGGCAGACTCCCAACCTCGGGTGGGTAGTTTTGTGGGGGCGTTTAGATGCGTTATGTATTATTGTGACTGAGAAGAAGAGAAGAGAGAACGAGACGAGCACAGGTACAGTCAGGGGTTGAGAATAAACAATACGTTAAGTTTTAAGTATCTATCCACGCGGCCTTTCGTAGAGAATTACAACACATTACTCCTAGCCCAAAGACTATACTGAGTCGAGTCTATCTGGCCGTAGCGCTAATGAAGAACTCCCTCGGTCCGATCCAGCAACCACGCCACGCAACTTCTCCCGCAATTGCAACCCAATCCTCTCGTTCCAGCCGAAAGTGACAGCGTTGGCAAAGCCAATAAGTTGTGTGCTGGTCTGCATGACCTGCAGCACATAAGGATCATGGCCTGTCGCCTGGGCAATCCGCATCGCGATACCAGGCACCCAGAGCAGGATATAGAAGATCGGGTAGGCGTGTAGCAGCATGGCTCTCTGGATACTCTGCGTTTGCTGCGAGCGGGAGCGAACCGCGCGGGGGTCGGAAGTGGATGAACATGCTGAGGCAGATTGGGCGGATGGTCGCCGTGTGATGCTTGTTACGACCTTGGAAAAATGCTGCGCGACAATGCTGCGTTTTCGTCCTCGACCGCGCTGCCCTGCCAGTGTTGGTGGGTTCTGACCTGGGTGGGTGGGTACTGAAGGATTTCTGGTCAGCTCTCTCTGAATCCTTCGGAGAAATAATCGTTGGACTTACAGGAAGTTTCGCTCTCCACCATAACCACCATCATGCCCTCGTCATCACTGCCATAATTATCGTCCGGCGTAAGGCCACTGTCCTTATTCGCCATTTCGTGCAGCGAGGCGACCTCGTTGATACTTCTGTAGTCGGACTCAAGCTCGTCATTCGTGAGCTCGTTCCTCGTGTGAGACATGCGTCGTAGATAGACCTGAATGTAGACACAGATGTACAAGACTGTAAAGATGATCATGAACCGCCAGCCATGTGTGAGTACATAGCGAAGGTACACGGGATCTTGATCGATCCAGCACCAATTAGTTGCCGCAGGGCCATAGTTGTTGGTAAAGAGTGCAATGCAGCCTTGACTTCGTGTAAGCTACTTCCTCTGCGGTACCGGTCCGTGAACTGCTTACTAGTAGTGATGGGGACTATCCATGAGGCAGCGCAGAAAAGAACAATCCGCCCAAGACTTAGATCCGCTGTCGATCGAGACGAAGTAACAATCCATAGTGTGACAATCGTTATCGTCAAAATGCAAAAATCAACAGCCTATGTTTTATTTCCAGTGAGATACTATCAGATAGAAAGTACGAACTTTAGACATAACCTACCTGAACCGATAATTGACCGATGAAGCCATTTGCTGTGCATCCAGGACTGGCCTCCAGATTTCTATTATTTACCAGAACCCATAGCCCGGAAGAGCTGTTGTTGGCGGCGTTGATGAAATCTGCACTAAGTGTCAGCTCTGATGCTTCCCCTTCGTCTCAACTCGGGAACCTACCCGCCAAAGTCAGGTTAATGATCAGAGCGTGCCGAATATGCCTCTTCTGAGGCAAGATCACATAACAGAACAGGATGAACGCCGTCCCCAGAAGCGAGAGAAAGCTGGTTGTGAAGGTAACAGATACCAAGATATAGTCAACGGGCCCACTAGAGGATGGCAAGATTTGCGGCATAGCTTCGAGATTAGGGAACCGGCTTCTAAATCGTGCTGGAAATTGACACGGTTGTGAAGGATCGCCAACAGAGGGCAGTACCAGAAGAACGACAGACTAAGGCGGCAATTAGGTAGTGAGCAGAGTAGAAAACAGAGACATGAGCAACGAAAGAATCCTCCAGCTCTCCACAATTGAGAGGAATATGAATGAGAAGGAAGGAACGGGGTACTATATAAGAGCGTCGAGCAAAGCCTGCATAGATCATGCTCGCTTGAGCATCTACCGCATAGACACTCGAGCCAGCTGGTGAGCCTCTCTTAGATTAGACCCCGCCTTCTCTCTTCTCGAGTTCTTGCAAAATAAGCTTCCCAAGGGTCTGCCACGCCGCTACTGGTCGTGCCGGTATGTTGGGTGAAGGACAGCGCCGTCATGCAAAGCGGCTGTACCAGCAGACAGCGGTGGAGAAGAAGGTTTGGGGCGGCTGTCAGAAGGGATGACGCACCAACAGCGTTAGAAGGGGTGACACATCAAAAACGTTGAAGAATTGAGGAGGGCCATGCAGGCCACTAGACTTTGGCAGCTCACTGGCACTTCACAACCCTTGACCGACTCGCCCTGGACTCTGTCTCGAGAACTGCAATCGTCGAGGCTTAGTCTCTGCTCACAATATGTAGCATATAGCCTTGCATCGGGAGATAGGCTGGGCATGCGGGCCCAAGTTCCCAGTCCCTTGGACAAGCAGGCACAGCCGTCCGGATGAAACCCACGCGAGCACTGAAGCACGTTCATTTGAATTGGCGAGAGCGGCAAGCAGGAGAACGGGGCCATGGATTCCGATCCTTTGCGGGTTGGTGATTGGAAAGCTCACGTCGTACTGCCATAAGGGTGACCAGCCTGCACAGGCCAGAGCGTTGTCCAATATAGACCGTGTCCAGTCTATATTGCAGGATTCCAGGCACTATATTTCTCGGGCAAGTGACGAGCAAGAAAAGTGCCTCGAGAACATCGATCTTGTTTCAGCCAAAGCTCCTACACTATAGCTGGAAGGCCATATCTTGAAAGCCATTCAGCCACCAGACTGAAACCGTGCAGTTGCAGCCCAGAACCCTGAAAACCACGGGTCGAGAAGATGGCAGAGGAGGCATCCGAAGTCGATGGTTTGATCGCTGATCCTTCGACCTCGCGTTTAGGCCCGTAGTTCGCCAACGCGTAACCAGGTTTCCCGGCAGTGATGAAGAAAAGCGCTGAAGGATCCGCTGGGCAGATTCATGCGTTAATCTGCACGCATCAACCATGTGGTGTCCCCCTTGACCGATCGAGTCGAGGCAGATTCACTCAATGCCATTCGAGAAACACCATGTAGACCCGGCCTGCCAATCAGCGGGTGTGAAGGGGTGGGAGGAGTCTAACGGGAATAAGGTTGCGAAACACGATGCTTCATATCGTCTTCAGACGAACCATCGCGTGTCTGCTAATGTCTGTGCTTCCAAGCCCAGTGCTGGTTTGGTTCAGACGAGGCGCTGTACCACGGTCGGACGGGTTACCGTGGAAGTTGAAGCCGTGACTGAGTATCACCCCCCTTCCCCTTCATCCAACTGCCAGACAGCCGAGGACAGTGCCGGACGAAGTGAGGCGGTGGAATGTCATTGTGATTGAGGCGCCTGGAGTTTTCATCTCTCCTCCTCGGGGAATCTTCTTTCCATGATGGACGAAGTGGCTGAATACTCCCAAGCAAAGCAGAACCATCCGTATCGGTTACTGCCATGGAAAAGACACCACTATGACCATCCTGAGACCTGTTAAAGTTCGGTAACATAGTCCTTCGAAAGCTACATCCAATGCTCGTCTTCTTCCTAGATTTCATGCTCATACGAGGATAATGCCACAGATGCCTAGCTTAAAATTGCAATTTTCCAATCCGTGTCTCTACGCTAAGTATTCCATAACCTCCAGCGGGCCGCAACTCCTAGATGGCTAGTACCTACATGTATCGTATAACCAAACTTGCCTCGCATTTCATCCATCCTGTTTCCTAGACGTACAACAATATATACAGGTCCAAAGCAAACAAAATCGCTTTTATAGATTCCGCGGTCTATCGTCACGCAGGCGGGCGGCTCTTATAGATCCGCAGCTTCAGTCTTAACATCCTTGATCTTTTTCCCCTCCGTTCCTTTGGGGGTTTCCAACCCGAAAAAGACAATGGTACTAACAGCCAGGACACCCATGCCGCCAATTGTATATGCGACCTCTCTACCAGCCCACCAGTAAATACTAGTGAATAGCAGAGGCCCAATGCCACGGCCCAGTTGTCCCCAACTTCTCAGATTACCTAGTTTGCCACCTCGCTCGTCTTCGCCGGCTTCGAAGGAGCTCAGCGCGTTGAGTCCAGTCACGACCGTGGCGGTGGTCACGGCCAGGAGGGTTGCAGCGAGGTAGAGTCCGCCTTCCGAGGATGTGCGGGCGAGGAGGAAGAGGGCCAAGAGACACGAGACAACGCCCATGCGAACGGACAGCAGAGGAGGCAGACGGCGAGTTACACCGCCCTGAATTAACGAGGCGACCAAGCCCAAATACCCAAGTAGGCGACCATTACGAGCAGAAGTGTATCCAAAGAGATCATAGGTCATAAATGGCAGGGAGAATTCCATTCCGGAGAAGAACAGGAGAAAGGTTAAATGCGTAAGATTCAGAAGGAAGTGGGAGTTCGTTCTTTGAACCTTTTTGCCATGTCCAATATTGGTTGGGGTAGAAGATACAAGCTGGGCTTGTGTGTTACCGGAACTATTGGTGGCCTTCGTCGTACCGCTCGTAGCCGCCGGAGCTCCTGCAAGTTTTGCAGCCGCAACCTTGCTTGGGAGAGTTTCGGGCAGGTAGAAATATAGATAAACTGTCTCCGTGACAATCAAGAACAAGGAAAACCCGGCAGCTGTGGCAAATGGATTTGCTTGAACGGTCTTGATGGAGCTCAACCAAGCTCCTAAGGCTGGACCAAAAGTAAAGCTTATACTGAAGCAAATCCCTACCAGCGCCATCGTGGATCCACGCTGCTTGTCATCTGAGATATCGGATGCGATAGCAATCGCCAATTGCACATTGCCTTCTGAAAGACCACCCACAACGCGCGATAAGAGGAAAGTTCGGAAGTCAGTTGCGCAGACCCAGAGGAGAACACTAAGGATATTTCCCATCATGCTGAATAGAAGGGCGGTCCTTCGGCCATGTCGATCGGAAAGGGTGCCAATTATGGGAGAGGCGGCGGCTTGTAGGAGTCTGCATAGCACATATCAGCCGTTGAAGGTTGTCAATCCGAAGTATGACCACCTACGAGAACAAACTGCCCAAAGCTCCACCGAGTAAGACAATATCATATCTTGAGTCGATTGGTCGGGCAAAGGAGGCTTTATATGTGTTGAGGTATTGGAGGATGTAGGAGAGAAGGGTTGGAGATGTGTTCGAGGAGGAAGACGAAGACGGCGCTTCAAGATTGCGGTAGAATTCGAGACTTGACCAGCACCATTAGCAGCTGCACCCGCCCCGATATCCCGAAGACTCACAGTTTTGGGAAAAGTGGTAGGATGAAGGTGAAAGAGACCTGCAAAGTTGGGCGCGTCAGTCATGAGAACTCCCATCCACCTCCTGGGGGACCTACCAGATCTAGAAGTAAGGATATGAAGACGACCCTCAAGACCTTCTTCCTCGTCGCTGCATCGACCGGGGCAACCATGATGGCAAGATGAGCTACGGATTGCACTCGGCGAGGTTGCAAGTTGTCCTGTTCTGCGAAGTGGAAGCTCTGTCCTCTACCTCTCACGTAAGCTCCACAAAAGGCCGGTTGAGTCGGGTATGAGAAACACCAAACGGAATCTCGCGACAGGTTTGAAAGAGCTTGATGGGAGCGGCAGGCTGATAGAAAAGGTTGGGGATAAGGACAGGATGCCAGGAAGAGAAAGTGAGAGCTCAAGGGAAAGAAAGGATTGCGAGCTGACGGACTGCGAGCACACAAGATGTTCTCCTGGTCGTCGCGAGTGGTGGTGCAAGGTGGTGACTCGTATAAATTCAGTCGCATCGCACGAAGCCGAGGCGCAGCTGGTGGCGTATGTGGCGGCTCCCGACTTGACGACGTAGGGTGGTGCGCCATGGCTGCATGCGGGATGGCGTTTGATGCTTATTCCGATCTCCCTCGACTGGAGCAGGGGCATCCAGCAGCACTAACTGCGACGGGTTAATAGCGGGGTTACACTTATCCAAATCACGGCTGCAGCTAAACCTCAAAGGCCCGTAGGGCGACTGGAAATAGCTGTCCAATTTCCCCAGTTGGATTTGCTCTCCCCAATCTAATCGCTACCGCAGCTACAGTATCTAGGCATTTAATGAAGCACATTTCCACCCTCGCAGAGAGCGTCCGCCGCCACCACGACCAAGCCGATGCTCCCCCTTTACCCAAGAGACGGAGAGAGAGAAAAGAGCGCGAACGAGAAGCCAGCAGCCCAAGCCTACGCCGGCGTGAGCGATACCTTACAGCCATTTCCAATGCCCAGCGTTATGGTCAGTTCTTCAGTCCAATCTGATGAGTCTCGGGCTTCGATGTTCTTGAATGCTTGCAGGAGGCGGATCGTCGTGTAAGAGGCTTCGGTCAGGGCAAATTGCTGGCCAATGCAGATCCGAGGGCCCCCGTTGAAAGGGACGTACTCCCACCTAATTGTTGCAGATCAGCGTAGTTCTTCATCGAATGCCATGGATCCTTACCCAGGTCGATATGTCTCCCATCGCTCGGGCTTGAATTCCTCGGCATCTTCGCCGTAGAAGTCCTTTCGTCGATGCATGGCCCAGGTGTGAAAGGTGACATTTTGACCTGCCTTGACCAAGATCGGGGACTTTCCATCCGCTCCACCGCCCAGCGGGAGAACGGTGTCGACGACGGCGATACGACCATTCGTCGGTAGAACCGGACGTAACCGAAGAGCTGATCGTCGCTATCAATCTCGATTACAGCGTAACAGTAGGAAGAGGTGCTTACCTTCGTTTAAGCATCCCTTGAGGTACTTCATATTCTTCATTTGCTCGAAAGAAGGGCGTTTGCCATCCAGTTGCATGACTTCGTCCCGGAGTTTCTTGAAGACGTCTGGTCGGCGAGCAAGGACATAGAAGACTTGCGAAAGAAGATTGGCCGTAGTATCGCGTCCGGCAAGAAGAATATTCAAGATCTCATCTTGGATCTTCTTAGCCGAGTAGCCAGTCTTGGCCAGCTCATCCAAGAAGATGTATCGCGATGCCTTGCCATCTTCCTGTACCTTCTCTTTCTCTGCACCCTGGTACTGCTTGCCCTTTTCAAGAGCTGTTCGCACATATTTTCCAATATACTTATGCACAAATTCAACGGCCTCCGTGTACCGCTTGTCGGGGATTAGGGTCGCTAATTTGCCTAAACGAACTTGGAGACTCATCTTCTTTTGAACGTAGGTGAAGGCTTGAGAGAATCTCTCCCCCGTAGCATGATTACCATCCGACAAAACATCAGTGCTCTGTCCCAGAAGAAAGTCGGTGGCTGAGTCCATGGTGAGCATGAAGAAAAACTCTTGTAGATCCACGGTGGCCCCATCGTGGGGGATTTTCGCAATCAGTTTCGATATGTGTTCTTCAAAGGTAACAAGGTCGCCGACCTGACTTCTCACGAAGTTTGGTCGAAGCAGCGCCCGTGAGTCCTCCCAGTCCTTGCCATCGGTTGTGAAGATGCCATGTCCAAAGACGGGGCGGAAGGCATCTTTACGAAATTGGGGGAGATGAAAGTCCTTGAATTTCGTCGCCAGGATGGTCTTGACGTTCTCCGGCTCTATGGTGTTGATGATGGTGGCACCCAAGAAGAGGGACGTGAAAGTCGTCACGCCACCATTGACCATGTTATATCGAGGTATAATACCGTCGAGAAACTTGCCTTCTCGGAGCCGTCTTGCATTTTCTCGGAACAAGTCGAGACCAAAAAAGGGGTCCTTGTGAGGATACTTTGCTGGAGGCTTGCAACCGTTGTTCCGGATAATGATGGACCGCTTTCGGTACATGATCACATATTGCACAATTCGAAACAGCGCATAGCTTGCGACAATTCCTAAGGCCAAGAGAAGAGAAGGATGTTGATCTTGGAGCGCCATTTTGTCTCGAAGCGGATCCCACGTGCGAGCGGCTCAGGAGAAGGAGAGGGAGGTTGATAATCATGAGGTGTGCTGGAGACAGGGCCAACCTACATATATGCTGGTGCTCACTTACAGCTCTATCACGACGCATGACATGCCAGCTATCATAAAAGTGGCACCGAGGGGCAAAGAGATGGATGGGGTGGACAGCGAGCAATGAGGTAGAAGGTTTGCTTCATTGAAACCGTGAGAAATAGTCAGCGCTAATCATGAATGCAACATTGGGAAGCTGAGCTTTGATGCTGAAAGCAGCGGATTGGCGGAGATTACGTCTTCTGGGGCAGTCAGCAAGTTCTACAATCGTGTAGGACGACGCTCTTTGTAAAGGGATCTCTTAGCGCCACGTGCACCGGCAACCTGTCTTGCTGCTCGCGTGGCTGGGCATGGCCCTCGGGACATGGCATATGGGAACCGTCGTAGATGACCCCGGGCACGGGGGATGTACCGAGGTCCAATCTGCAGGATGTCGTTCACATAATCCGCCAATGGCTACACAGGCAACTCAGCGTCTGCTCCACCGCTTCAGACGAGCTGACAACCATGCAAGACAGAATCCCAAGATTCTGCGCCGGCTATGCATCTGCCCCCCATCTTCCTCGTGCCCTGACACTCTGTAACCCGAGCTGCGTCCGAAATAAATCTTCAGGTAAGCAGCCATCGTGATCCACAAGACGACAAGTGCCCCGATAAAACACCAAAACCTCTCTTTCGACGGCTCCCAGCCGGTCCTTTAGTCCCTTATCCCTTTACACTGTCAGCCTCGCAATTAGGACCCAGTGAAAGTGGTAGTTTGTTGTTGCTGTTCATTGCAAAGAACTCTGTTCCTGGTAGCCTTAATCGTCGACGTTGGACGAATACCCCTTCCATACTGTACCTACCGATCGATATAGATGATAAATCAGCACCTCATGGCCTTAGGCAACGCGGCAAACCCGTACACCAATAACGGGCCATAGTCGAAGCGGCAATAAGCTGTGGCTGCTTGTGGCTAGCCATTCAAGCCCTCGGGATCAATTGTGAGGACCCTGTTTCTGTTCGGGTTTTTTTGGCTCGTCTATTTTGCCCATAGAGGAAACTGGAATGAGCCAATCACGACGAATAGATTCACAACCCTCAAAGGTCTTATTGGAGACAGCAACTCCGACCATAGGACCCTTTTCACCTTGCTAACGTAGTACTTCCGGAGAATCCGTCAGGAAGGTGCTCTAGATTGCAATCTACCTTGGCCTGGATTGCACTAAGTGGCTTTTGCGCGGATATGCCTCGTGAGATCCGGGTAACGGCTTGATCCAAGTCGCATGCAAGTGCTGGTTATTCAGACACACGCCTTGCAAGGAGATTGACATCAGGTTGGGTTTTTTGCTAACCTACTGGGGGTGCTCGCTGGAGCCCTTCTGGGGCAGAGTGGCAGAGAGTGTCAGCTTCCGCCGGAGAACATCCACCACCACCAAGCTCTTGTTTATCTGCGCTTCGGAACATGATCCAAAATCCCAGTCAGAGCTCACCAGGGTATATATAGCACTCACTTCCTTCGAGCGCGCCTCATCTCACCACTTTTCAAGGCCAATGGCTCCCACCATTGAAGGTGATGCAGTTACCACCCCCAGAATCCAGAACTGGGGCCTCCTAGTTGACCCCCGCCCCAATCCACAGCAGCCAGGTTACGGATCTACCACCGAATTGGAGCGGGTGGGTGTCGGGTCCTTGGGTGCAGTCAGCCTCTAGCCTAGGTAGTCGATCCATAGCACGACCGAGATGGAAAAGTATTAGACGCTCCCCGGTGCAGATTTCCATAGCGGGGCAAGACATGCGTGGTGTTTGTTCAGAACACAAGGACTACTGGCGACACCCATAAGCTAGTACACCACCCAACCCCAAGACATCAGTACATCAAATGACCTTGCGAAGGTAAAGGATGTAAGGGGTATTTACCTCCTGTCGTCAAGCTATTTGGTTCTTGTTGTGTTTATAACGAGTGAAGGATTATCGGCTTCGCTTTCTATTCCTACGATCTTTGTAGGATTAACAATCCTCAAGGCTAGTGGACAACCCTGGGGCTGAATTACTTCTGAGAACAAGGAAGGCTGGGTGCAGTCACCATATGGCGGGTAATGTATTTGGACGTCGAATAAGGTACTGCAACCGAGGCAATCAAGAACTGATCATGTTTCCCACAGCTGCCACCATCACCTGGCCATCTCACTATTTATCACCCACTTTTACAAAGCCATCTGAGCTTTAAGATTTCATTTCTTAGCTTATTCATCCCCAGTTCTTTGGCTATCTCCCTTCTTCTGTTCAACACACATTTGCTCAACTGCCCGTTTAAACATACACCGGGACTAGCTGTTGTAACCTCAAACAAAGCTCGACATGCAAAGCCCATGCTTTCTTTTACTGGCCGTTTCCATGCATTCGCAAAACCCGAAGACCATGCATGATATATATCAAAGACGCTTCCCGACCAGACCAACCCTTAAGACCTTTTGAAATACTGAAAGGAAAACGAGGAACTCGAGGATACCCAGACCTGACCATACCGCTTGCAAATGCATAAAACCAAAATGAAATAATCTATGTTGAGCTGACATGGCTACAACCATTTGAGTGCAAACCTCCGATCTAATGCTTTGCTCTCTCGAATATGAAGCAGCCAAGGCTGCACATTCTAGAAATTCGACTTGACGGCCCTCGCTTCTTGCCGTCGGCACATCTTCTACTTGCATGGCATCTGTATGTCTCCTGCAATAGACAGCAAACTTGGCGCGTGGAAGCGTACAACAATATCGGCATGCTGGCTGTAGGCGATCAAACGGTACAGCTGCAAGGACTAACCCCCCTTTCTCTCAGACTCGTTGTATGGCGGCTTCTCGCTGTATTGTTGTCCATTCGGAGAGCTTCTCTGATCAGTCGACTGTCCCTTCCTCTTCTGCTTAGAGGCCTTCTGCCAGCTTCCTAATCCCCCACCCTCACTCTTCGCGGCTCTAATATGACCATTGGAGTTCGTATCAGCAGAAGATGGTTTGGGCTGGCTACCATTCACGGGAACCAATTTCGAAGCGGTATTCCTTAAATCAGGTATTGACGTCTTAGCGTGACTTGAGTTTCCGTTTAGAGTCCTCTCGCTGGCATGGTCAAACTTGCGGTTGGCTGTAGGGGAGGGTGTGCGAGTCTCGTAAACGGGGGAAAGATGCGGGAGGGTATCGCTGTGATTGAATCCTAAGTCCAGAGGTGAAACGATGCCGGCTTGAGGTTGGCGATTGGCTCGCTGTGTATTTGGTGAATGGCGAAAGGTTCCATTCGGTTGCTCAGGAGACATTAATCCATTTGTTGAAAAAGGGTCATGTTGATGGGGTATGATTCCATTTGGGATTGACGATCCATTGGCAGGAAAGTTGTTCTCGGACCTAGATATGGGCAAAGAGCCATTCACGACCATCGGTTGCTCGACGCGGTCGCCATTTCGTGAGGTTTTGGGAGTGGACTGCCCAGAAAACACATGGTCACCTGATAATTCACTACCAATGTCGGAGCCTTGAGATACTGAGCTATATGAGCCAATGGCGAGATCGCTTCCATGGTCCTCCGATGTGGAGTGATCGCTTTTTGCTGTCTGCCAGCCAGTAACGATGGACGGCATTGGTATATTTGAACCGTTCACAACAAGCGGACCTTGGTCGTTTAGAGCACGCAGATTACTGCTGGAAACATTATGCTGATGCTGAGGTGCTGCGGTCGACGCTGGAGTACCTATGAGAGATGTGTCAACAGAGGAGGATCGATCACGTCTGCCGTCACCAAGAGGTGAAGGTGATCTTGACGTGCGCTTGATGCGATCAAGGACGGACTGGGGAAATTGGTCGGTAGATAAGCGACGTCGGGTTTGATTCAAGTCCCCAAACGCAGGGATAGCCAAGGATGATTGGGGCTGTCTTCGTTGAAATGATCCGTTGGAGTTATTGACGTAGTATCCAACATACTCCTTTGGAGCCGAATCTTCAGCCCGCATGGCTGGGATAGATCTTGCTGGGGATGTATCAACGTTCTCATCTGCAACAAAGGTAGGAACTTGATGCCCATTTGTATATTGCATCGTCTGATATAGTCCTAGTCCGTGCATATGATCTTGCATCGAACCACGTGGTACGGCAAGGGGCGATGCGCCTGATCTAGTTGCTGGTTGAGAATGCGAGCGCATCGCACTACTCGATTGAGCAGTCCCAGGACTAGATCCGTTGGTGACGCTGGACCTATGTGCACTGCGTCTCAACTCAGGCGGCGCAGAATTCATCGAAGGCGATGGTGGATTGGTACTAGGACCTTGGTACGCATAAATTGGTGGGCCTTGCTGATATTGTAGAGGGTAGAAGTACATTTCTGGGCGAATTGGCGCTGTCAGCGGCGGCGGCTGATCAATAGAGCTTGTTCGACTCCGATCCGGATTTTGTTGTGGAGTCCTACTTTGTGACTTTGAGTTTTGTTGTGCAAAAGCTTGTGCTTGTGCTTGCTGAGCTGCTTGCTGCTGTTGGTAAGCCTGATACTGTCTTAGACGAATTTCTTCCTGTTGAAGCACTGTGTATTTTGTATAGAGCTCATTGTGAAGTTGAGCTTGGGCTTGCTGTTGAAGCCATTGTTCTTGAGCAATCAAGTGATTGGACGGTAGGCTGATGTATCCGGGATTATTATCGAATGCCCCACCTGAAGACCTCCGATTATTGCTATTCCGGCCATGCTGGTTGCTGTGCCTCCCGCGATGACTATTTCGGCCTCCTCTATTTGACTGTGATGCGCTCCTCGATACCACCACTGGTGTCTTGGCAGGGCGTCTTTCATAGAATTTCTCCTTCTCCTCTTCCTTGGGAAACTCGTATTTCTCACAACTCTCCCTCAGCTTTGCTTCGGATATCAGATCAAAAGCTCGTCGGAGTTCCAGATGAATGCCACGGAAGGATGTATCATCGGCAGTGTTTCCAAGATTTCTCCCTATATTGAATGGTTCCTCCACACAAAGGTTTAAATTGTTGGTCCCAATTGTCCAATTCTTTTCCGCCTTTGTAATTTGCTTGCCACTGCGGACTGACACAACCAGTTCATCGTAGTCAAACTCATGTCCATAAAATCGGAAAAAGTGGAATAACAGTTCCCCTAGTGTTTCAGTATTCTTCTGCCCTAAGTCCTTCAAAGCTTCCACATCATCTGCGAATTCGCTTTCATGGCCGTCTTTCGAGGGAAGCTTCAGGTGGGGACGTTGATGCAGGGCTGGTAAAACTGGCGGATCCCGAGTCTGGAGGAAGTTGATAATCATGCATATCCAAGTGTAAGAACTGAGCGTTCCTCCAAAAGCTACAATATCTGTTAGCATACACTGCGGAGTAGAACAAGGGGGGTAGCAGGAGAGAGGTTCTGGTTATCTTACCCGCATCATTCAAAATCCTCTGTTTTGTCCAATGCTTGATGATCATGGCTAGAGGTCGTACCCGACTATCAATTTCGACATAGGTTTTGATCATCCGAGTGTTTTCGAGAGCTAGAGGATTATTGACATTCATATCACAAGCCAACGAAAGTTCCGGGTCCCAAATCTTTACGATTGGAACCTTAGCATTAGATACGCAGACCACTTTCTCCATGCCGCCTGTTCTTGGTTAAACCTTGGCTAGGTAGTGATCAATTGAAGGTCACTCACTCTTCGCAAGAAGCTCAGCTATCATGCATACTTCCTCCAATTGCTTCCATTGAGTAGTTATGCAGATATCAACTGCATTTCATCAGCACTGTGCTAAGTCTTACGCAAGACCTATACTCACCATCGGATTCATCTGTACACAGCAGGTTACCGGAAGACCCGAAAACATGCACTTGTATATCATGACCTGGCCATTCCTGATTCAGTAGTTGCTCCAGTTTCTGCACTAATTTTCGTCTTTTGAGGTCGCTTTCAGGTGTCGGTAATAATCGATCATACAGGTCTCGCATGTCGGTGGATAATGTCCTTTCCTCATCCTTGGACAATTTGCTCTTGATCTTTGTCAAATCAAGTCTTTCTAACCTCTCACTTCCCACGTCGTATCGTACTCTCCTTCTCATGCTTGCCTGTCCTGTCTCGTACCTACAGCCTCCTCCAAGCCGTGGTTGTGAGGGGCGAAGGGTTATGAGTTTACTGTCCGATTCCGAGTATGCTGATCGCGGAGAATGTCCATTTGTAGCATTGGGCGAGGGTTCTCTCGATTCGAAGGAAAAATTTCGTGCATGTTGATGAGGTGTAGAAGGGACGGAATTTGATTGCTGAGAGATCATCGAGTGTTGGTGTTGTACACTAGGTCGCATGGGAAGCTGGCCGCACAAGTCCAATTTCTTCGCAGGCATGGTCGTAGGATGTCCCGTCTCGATTATGAGCGCACGCTCTCCTTTAGTGGATTTGCGTGCGTCCCTATTCCCATGACCACCCCGAGAAGCCGTTTTGGTGTTTTGGTCCGTATTCACGTTATTTGAGACTGGCCGTTGTCGACACACACCCTCTATGTGTTCTGGGGATAGGATCGGTGCTAGAGGGAGTGCCTGAAGTCTCGCCGTCCTCGCAGATGCTATAAACTTGTTATACTGAGCCAGCTGGGCCTGATGAAAGGTGGACTGATGAGGTAAGAGGATTGGGACGAGGTCGAGATTGCTCTGAAGGCGAGGGGATGCAATTATTCTGCTGGAGGTGTCGAACGCCAAGTTTACCACTGTATTCCGCTGAACAAGTCGCGACCACTGTGCTGATTGGTATAGATACTGAGGGGGTTCTGTCGGAGGCTGGCCCTCCATCAACTTCACGATCCTGCAGAGGCGTGGCCGTCAGATCAAAGAGAGCGAACTGCTCTCTCTTGCCGCGCAGATGGGGCACAGGGAGGCTTTATTTGACGGCGTGGCAAACGCTTCGCCTATTGCCAGAGGGGATTTGCACGGAGCAGGGCTGGGCAGTCGTGGGCAGTCGTCTCGAGATCGTGAAGGCGCAGAGGAGAGATTGAGATGCAAGGAAGGTGCCCCTTCTGGAGCGAAAGGACGTCTGAAAGCTGGGCAGGACCGGGTATAGAGTGTTGACACGTCAAGAAAGGCTGACAGAAAAAAGATGCAGTCGTCTATTCATGCAATGGGGAGGCAGGCGGGATCAAACATGCACACAGAGCGGTGCTTAATTAGACAAGATGGACTTCATTTCGAGTACAGACACTTCCTTTGCGGTAGGCACGTTGATGGGAGAATTACGCTAAGCGTCGCAGTCGCGCTAACGGTATGTGAACCACACGCCAAATCTACTTCATAGGTCGGATGCACGACGATACTCCACCTTTATTATTGTCCCCTTCACCTCAAAGAAATGGGAGGGAGGGGAGGGGAGGACATGGGGCCCGCCAGCTGCCTTTCTAGTCCGCATCGACACCTCAATGCAATGGGCTCCTTATCATCGTGCCCGGGCAGGTGGAAGGTGCTGTTGACTGCTGGGTGGATGCGGTCACGAACGGCCGTACTCGACTGCTTTCGTCTTTGCGTTCTATTCTCGGTGGTGCATTTATCCTCGTACAGAGTTCCCCTTTCGACCACTTTACCCGTGTTTAAATGACACGAGCTCGCGATATTGAGCCTCGCTGGGAGAGTTGCCCAAATTGCCAGCCTACCGCATGGGAGTACGAGGGCGAGAAACCGTCAGGCACACGGCTTCTGCAGTCAGCGCTGCGTAATTCACGCAAGAATGTAGGACGAGCCGACGCTTTACGGTCAGCATCATCCTCTTCTTTGTTCGCATCCACCCCGTCCAGCTGTCAAATCAGGTAAATTGCACGCTCCTCCTCTATATATACAGATAGAGTACCTAGGTAAGCGACTTGGCGGAGGGAGCTTCTAATTCCAGTTCCAGTCCAGCAGCACCGTGATGCTGCCCCGGGCCCATAACTTTTCTTCCAGGTTCGGGATCCGAAGCAATATCACACGTTGACCCTCATCTCGTCTGATTCCAAAAGTCGCCTCAGACTCAAGATGGTTTCACAATGAGGCAGTTAGCCGGTATAGCTGGTGATGACTTAAGTTATACAGCATTTGCCTCCTTTGGCATAAAAGTCCCCTGGATCGAGTGACAGAACATTGGAACAATTTTCACATCGCGCGGCTTGCAACGGAGACTGATCCCGCCTCGGGCGCATGCTGCACACATGACGACAGGCCTGGTGGAATCGAGGAATTTCACGATCCCACAGCTGTGTGCCGCCGAGAACAGGGGCACTTCTGCTGCAGGAGACTCTTTGTGTGCAAAATCTGGGGAAGTCCAAGGCACTGTCGAGCAATTTGCGCGGTGGCAATATCGCAATGCACTGCACCATGGAGGAGACACAGGACAGGCACAGCTGTCTCGGTCGCTTATTTCAGGCCGGGAGTGCCACAACCGTCTCTTGTAAGCGGCTCCTCAATCAGAACAAACACCAGCGACTGGCTTCGAAACGCTTGGATGCGGACTACTGGAAATTCCCCCGTCTCTGGTCAGTTGCAGGTGCATCTTCCACACATCGGATCTTGCTCTCAGCCTTATGACATTGTAGTCCAGCAAAGCTTATCTCGGGAGGAGTCATGATCAAACCTGGCCCCATACCATCGGCCCAAGATGCATGTCTCGTCTTATGCCAAGGCAGAAACCAAGAGTGAATCGTCCATCAATACCGGTAGCTTGAAGTGAGGCAAGAACTCGTGTGTCTGGTGCATACCAGGACAAGAATGCCCGGCCGACAAGGCATTCGATGCAATGTACTAACACCTGCAACACGATCCCGGACATCAACTGATCGCCTCCTTCATACAAGCTGGTAATGGTGCGGGAGGAAAGGACTGCTTATCACACCTGATATCTTGCCTTGCCCAGTTTCAAAACGGCCGACTACGAGCTTCAGCCTCGTACAGATGCCATAGCATCGCAGGCCATACAGATACTTCACCAACTGCCGTGACCTTCCTGATGAGACCGGATAAAATCAATTGGAAAACTCAATGCCCCAAGTCAGCTATGCAATGCAAACAATACGATGCATGTCTTGGTGGCGTCCGAAAACAAAAAAACCTGTGTTCCGAGTACGGATTGGGCCCTGACCACCAAAAGATCAAGCCAGTGGCCCCGGGCGATGCGCGAACTCGAACTAGTGCCCAAAATTTCTACGGATAGCCAAAAGTCAAAAGACATTCAAGAGAACCTGACAGCACGCGACGCAGAGTACATCAAGATCAGAACTCTATAGATACAGCCTTACCAATGCTGCGATTACATGTGCAATCGATGTAGGTCATCGATGTCGATGCCTGGCAAGCCGTCTTCCCTAGCCCTTCTTCCGACTTAGCCTTTTGTATCTACCGGAATAGGAAGAAGGCGGCATTTAGGGTGTTTGGTCTGGAAGCCATTCCCGGCAGATCCGGGACTTTTGGCCATATGCATCTAGCTTATTCCCAGCCGCTTCATGAGAACCAACCAATTCTCTGCTCGAGGTAAGGAGAGGGGAGCGGAAGAGGAAAGGAAGAAGAGAGAGAGAACCCGAGAATCGCGATGGAAATATCGAAATTATCGTGGTGTTGAGGGTAACTCGTAAAGTACGGTGTTGTGGTGTATGCGGTGATAGCGTCAGCTCACCTACATCCAGGCTGGGAGCATGTGTTTCTTTGTTACCTGACCGTACACCTACCGACATCCAGCAAGGTAGCGATCCACCACCAGGCTAGCTTACCTAGTATGGCCAGAACATGATCTGATAAGTGACTCCGGAGATGCACCACGTCATATGATTGATTACACACCATAGTAATATAAGGATCATTCGGTGAGAACTGCATCTCGAGACTGGAAGGTAGAGCACAAGATTGGAAATCAGATAAACCCCTCCATAGATCCCCTTTCTCTCCCCGCTCCTTCTTCTCCCACCATACGTTCCTTGCTTGGGTACCCATTCCTCCCTATATCACAGAGGAAGAAGAAAAAATAAAACAACCCCAAAATCCAGTTTTCTCTGACCCATTCTTGATCCCCGAGTTTTGCACCCTTTTTTCTCGGGGGGTATCGCAACTCGGAAACATCGGACTTAGAGGCCTTTTAGCAGCGAAGCATCGATTTCATAATCGCATCGCAGCTTACCACAGCTCCGAACCTTTTCAACCAGCCCCCGAACTAGAGACGAGCGAAAAAGGGTTATCAGGGACTGTCGGACCTCTGCAACTCCCAATCCATCCGCATTACTTTTATTCCACGACCCTCTGGCCAGAGAACGAGACAGACAAGCAGAGACACCGAATTTCTTCTGGCTCGGTTCGGACGGAGGACTAGTCATTAATCCTGGTGTGCCTTGGACGCACATCGACAGGGAGGTTCTCGGCACGGCATTTTCAAGTGTTCCGGATATTCCGTCACGCGATTTGTATCTTACTCACACGGAAGAGTATAAACACTTTACAAGGGAGGAGAGAGAGGGTTGGGGTTTGGAGCTTCGACTTCTCAGGCTACAAACCTTAAAGAGAGAAAGAGAGAGGAAAAGCAACGAAGAATAGGGTTTGGCCCAAAGAGGAACACCTGCAAAAGAAGAGAGACATGGGACCACTACACTCCCGCCGTACCAAGCTAAGGTATATGCAATCCTTCTCTTCCTCCCAAATTCAGCAACTGACAGGCCCCCAAAAACAGGACAATAACGATCCTCGTATCCCTCACAACCCTAATCACCAATATTCTATCCCTTCTCCTCTGCTACCAGTTCCAAATCCCCACCAATAGCACGACACCCTGGGAAGAGCGCGGTGGCGACAGCGATGGCGGGGAGTACGGACGAGCGATCGCGAGGCATTTCGCCTTCTATCTACACTTTGCCAATGTACTGAGCGTCTTTGGAGTTTTTGGGGCCGTAGTGGTGAGTTTCTGCCAGCCTTCTGTCAACCTTCTGTCAACAAACCGCATGATGAGGCATGCTAATGAGCACGTAAATAGGAACATGCACTCTCCGTAGCCATTTTCTCCAACTACCTTCTCCTCGATACGATCTTGTGTTCGATCCCGCGATTCCTCCTTCTCTTCGTCCTGCATAACGTCTCATCAACTCTGTGTCTCGCACCCAGCAACCCAGATACTTCCACACCACCTTCCGCTCCCCACAACACTCATGTCTACCAAAGCCCTCGCAGCGCTGCGGTGACAGATCCCTTGATCTCACAATCGATGTTCACTCCTTCCCTCGGAGGTTCATGGGCGCCTTCCAGCTCATCCACGTGGAACGAATCGTCTTGTTCGAGGGTGTTGTTGCTGGTGCAACTGACAATGGTAGCTGCCGTAGTGGCTGGGACCTTATTACAGTTTGTGGGAGCTTTGCAGGTACGGGAATTCGCAAGGTGTCTTTGGAGGGAGGATTGGAAGAGTGTCGATGCCGAGGAAATCGTCGGGATTGTTGTCGTTGGAGATCGCGTGCCGTATGTGGCTCAGTCTCAGAGCGGTTTGCCGGTCATCTTTGAAGATGCCGAGGAAGAAAATTGGGAAAGGAAGGCTTAGCCATGCATTGAATGTGCATGAATACCGGTACGCGATGGAAATGTGATTGAGGCCAGGAGCCGATGGACTTGATAGACTTGATGCCTGGCTTTGCTGAGATATCGCAAGCGAGCAAGAAAGGAAGCGATCCCAAGCTGGATGTTGAATCATCTGCACCAATGATCGCAAATGATGATATATCAGCCAGCAAGACTGGAACGGCTAAAAACGTAAGATGCTTAAAGGTTGCGAAGGACAATTGGGGGTTGAATTGGAGTTTGGGTTCCTGGGTTGGCTTGAGATGGGTTGAAGACTGGCATTTACAAACAGGATCTTTCAGGTGTTTTATACCAATCTCCATTTTATATGTGATAGCAAGAAAAGTGGGAAATCAAAAACGGATTATATCCCCATATCTTAGAATTTGGATGCGTAAAGTGCTTAAAGTGAATCGAATAGGCATAAGTAAGCACCTTGGTTGCTACTGGGCATAGCCACCTGCGCTGGAGGTTTTATTCTGTTTAGTCTTGAATCCCTCAACGCCTTTTGCTCGCGTTCTCTCACGGAAATGCACAAATCTTGAGAGTAGCCACTAGAGTAGTCCCCAGACATGCAACCATAACATGCGCTTGGTACTGAGGAATAATGCTCCAGCTGTGGTACTATTCCAGCATCGAGCAACATATAGATTCGTTTCTCAAGATGACGAGAGCAATGTGCTGGTAGAGAAACTCCCGAAGAAGGGAACGGAATTCAAGGCAGTTGCCATGAGTAGATTTCAAGCAACACAAGTATGCTGTGCGATGAATAGAAGTACGACGGTGAAGGCTGTCAAGCGTTACTTCTCCCACTTGGAGGATTGTGCCAATACAACATGGAAAAGCTCCCAGTAAGTTGGCATACATATTGTGAAGCTATTGAGATGATCCTCCAGAGAAAAAGAACGTATCGCCCAGGCCCACATGGCTAGCCACGCAATATCAAGAATCGTATCACCGCCTACTATATATAGCATGTATCCAACGGCTTATGGTAGGAGGCTTGAATGTCCATCCAAGCCATGTGAGAGTACCCGAATGGTAAACGGGCCGATGACACCCAGTTTCTGTCATTTTTCTCGTGCCTCATCACTTCTGCACGAGGGCGAGGGTGAGGGCGCTCTGGGGAAGTCAGCAGGTTTTCTCCAGAATCCATGCGTTCTCATCGAATCCCTTGATAGGAAAAACCCTAGCATTTACACCGAGGTTGCGATCTGATGACGACAGACCGGAGGCACATCTTCCGGTCGAATCTCTGATTTGACCGCGTACTCGAGATACGCTACTTTGACTGAATGGTGAGGTTATACGCACAGCTCCCGTGAGCACAGGAGACGCAAGGCCATGGCCAATTCGGAGGTCATCGACATTCGATATCCGAATGGGAAAGTCATCGTCGGAAGCAGATCACAAAATCGTTCCCTAGCTGGGCATGCACGGAAGGTGGTGAGATCTTCCACAGAGCACACCCTCAGGAGCTTCTTTTACCCCACCATCAAGGGCCGAAAGGAAGGAGGGGTTCCCGTGGTGCCCAACCTCCCCCTCCTTTAGCTGGCGGAGGGATGGCGTGTAGTACGGACGGGTAGATAGCACGGGAGATGGAGAGCGATAAGAAATCAAGCCACTTGGTCTTTTCTTTGACTGATGAGATGAAAGCCATGGAGCTATCTTGGGGGGCGCTGTTCTGGCTTCGGAGCACGTTCACAGCGGTTATCGAGTTTTTCTTGCATGATTGGTGGTGGGGTGACCAACCACACCGGACAAGCCGCGTGATGTATCTGCAGGGTGCAAGCATGCTGGCACTTGCTGGCTGTGTAAGGTATTTGTACACTGGATGGATGCGTGCTGATGTCGTAGGCTGGAAGAACCCGTGCTTCCTGACACTTGACAGGTGTGTTGCATCCGGGGCGGTCAGGGAGAGCACCGGAGACTCCGTGTGACGACGGTTCATGTACGGTATCGTGGGTTCCCAAGAGATCGAGTACCATGGGTATCGTATCGATCCGTGGTTTGGACGGTACACATACGCTGCCCGTCTGGACAGAATGGAAAGCAGGCAATGGCCACGATGAGATAGCCAGTTGAAACGAAACGAAACGGAGAGCCCATTCGTGCCTGGAAGGCCAGGGAGCTCTCGCTTTCTTGGTCGCTGGTTCTACCTCCGTCTCGCTCTGGCGGGCGGCCTGTCGCTAGCCGGGCCGAGCTTGAGCTTGAGGGAAAAAGGAAACGGAAACCCGAATTGTCCATGCTCAGCTTGGGATTCCACCCATTCCCACCCACAGCAAAAGTTGAGCGTGCCTGATCCTGGTCTCGACCAGAGCGGAGGCACGAATAATCAAATAATGTTCCGTCCGCCACGACGACCAGCATCACGGCTTCGGTCGCGGTGACGGCGCGGTGACACGAGAGAGAACGACGACGCGGCAACCCTGCTCGCGGGAGCGCTTCAATCCCATCTCCAATGTGTTCGGGTGCGTTCCGAGGATGTGGTTCACCTGCGATGTTGACATGGTGCCAGATGGAGAGTCGGGATTAGGTAGGGTAGGTGCAAATAGTGTTACATTTCATGGAGTCGGACAGATGTTCAGATGGAACTGAGGCAGACATGGTGCAATGATGGTCCCGGACAAGCTCACGGCCAGTATCAAGATTGGAGACCGGCAGAGACAGGGTTATTGTTGGTCAAGCCGCACATCGCGCTCGAATTCCCACTGGACCGGCAGGAGAAGGCAGAGGGTCGCGGCCAGAGGGTGCACGCAGTAGGCGTGGCTCGGGTGCTAGACGGACGGCCAGCGGCAAGGCGAGGACAAGAATGCAATGCGAGCTCGTGTCGCTTCCCGGATTGTCGGAGTGGGCGCGCAGCTGGATGAGGAAGACGTGTGGAAGGGCGGTGCATATGTGTGTACCTTGGAGTGGGCATGGCATGGTATGTATGTATGTATGGCAGGTCTGCATGTACGTACCTTGTGCTTGTATACACGATGTCGATGGCCGCGATCAGGTTGCGTAGATGGAGCATGCGAACACTCGTTCGGGCACCCTCTGAATGGTGTGCAGGAGAGGTGGGGTATCCATTAAACCGAGGGCAGTGAGCAGGGTATGATGGCGACGGTGAGATGTATCTGCAGAGACAAAGCCATTCTTTGACATGGCCCGAAGTCTAATCCTGAAGGGTCTTTGCGCTTTCGCCTACGATCATCGTGAGCAAGCAGGATGCGGAAAATATCCTGGTTCTGATTCTGACGACTGACTTTTGGTGACAGGTACCGCGCCGTCGTCGGTAGGCGAGAAGATAGGGGAAGGGTCCTCCTGGA
The DNA here is from genome assembly GCA_003369635.1 of Coleophoma crateriformis. NCBI lineage: Eukaryota > Fungi > Ascomycota > Leotiomycetes > Helotiales > Dermateaceae > Coleophoma > Coleophoma crateriformis. The sequence continues at coordinate 882,817 of PDLN01000014.1, read as the reverse complement.
CGTGGGAGGATATCCAACGCGATGCTTCACACCGACGCCGTCCCGTGGTAGAGGTAGCGCAACCGGGTCGGCAGATCCAGCTCTCACAATGGCCATGCGGAAGCGCCAGCAGGAGGACTCGCAAGATGGCCAGGTCCAATCTCCTCGATCGCGCGAAAAGGAAATGAGAAGCGGGCTCGACGACGTTCACGCTTAGCGAGAACAAAAGGGTGTCTCTAAAGTTGTTGTGGTGGATGAAAGAAGGAGGAAGGGAGGGAGGGAGCGAGGGAGGGAAGTGAGTGAGTGAGTGAGTGAGTAGGTTGAGTGAGTGGGTGAGTGAGTGGGTGAGTTGGATGGTTGCTCTCGTCGCAACTGATGGACTGGACTGGACTGGACTGTACTGCACTGCATTCCATCTCAAATCAAGTCAAGTCAAACCAAATCCCATCCCATCCTATCCCATCACGCCCCGGCCGTTCCTGCTGGTGTCCTCCATCGGTCTGTCTGTCTGTCTGTCTGTCTACGGTTCTCGTCGCCCCTCTGCACCTTCCTCGCCGGGCTGCCCACTCTCTACGCCCACACCCGCCCGCGCACTCTGTTTGGCCAACGACTCGAACCACTCCAATTTTCATCTTTGCATTGCGCTTGTAGCCTCCACCACCACCACACCCATCCTTCTCTTCCATTTTCTTCCTCCTCCCGCCATACCTCGATATCCACGATCCATTGATCTCTCCCCGACCTGACCCTCACCCTCGACAAGGCCCGTCTTTGTCGTGTCGAATTGGAGGAAGACATCCGTCGACGGCCGTTCCTTTTTCTTCCTTCTCAAGCCACTCTGTTCTGTCGCTGTGCCGGCCTCGATTGGTAAGTGAGACAAGTCTCCTCATCATCCATCCCGCCCATCAACTTTTTTTTTCTCCTCGGCTGCCAACTCCCACTCTGCATGGCGCGCAACACCAGACCGCGAGCTTCTCATGGCACAATGCATACCTCTTCTGATGCCGACATACTAATCTCCTTGCAGAGTCCCCTTTCGACCTTTTCCGTTGCACACACGTTCCTTCTCGCGAATCGACACTGCAGGCTTCAGTCTCCGGAGCATCTTTGGGCCCGAAAATATGTCTTATTACGATAATCAGCAATGGACTGCTGCGTCGCAGAACCAGTGGGAAGGTCAAACACCGCCTGCAAGATCCGGTTCGTGGATATAACTTGGCTTCCTGAGAGGCATTGAGATTGACCCATGCTCTAGGCGCTAGCTCTGTAGTCCCGCGCGAGGACTCGATGGCCTTCAGCACACAATTAGAGGGTACGTGGACACGATTGACAAGGCCGCAGATGATGTTGCGCTGGGGTTGACCATGGTGGCACCTGGACGCTCAATCTGACTCGACCGCCGCCATCTCTCGCATCTGCCTCGCCCCTCGTGAACGATAGACTGACAGGATTACAGAGGTTGACCGTGCCATCGATAATCTCGTCAAGAGCGGCAAGATGTTCAACATGCCTGGCCGTCGTGAATCGATGCCCCCGGCGCCCGCAGCACGAGACTTCTCTCAACAATTCGGTAAGCCAGATTCGCGACCCAAGAGATCAACTCCTAATGCGCTACAAGATCCTCGCATGGCAGGAGGTGCTCCGCGACACCACTCGGTCAGCGACTTCGGCGACGCACGATCATACTCGCAAGGATCGGGCCTACAAAATTTCTATGCCACTCAACGACACCAACCATCGCGCGGTACCAACGAGGCAGAGCAAGTGATGCAGGCAAAGAGGAGGATGGCAGCACAGCGTGAGAGAGAGCTGCGCAATTATCACCAAGAGCAACAGTACAATCGAAGTAGGCCACCCTCTTCTGTATAACACAACTCCTTCACACAAAATACCCTGTACCCATATCACAAAATCTTGTTCATACTATTTTTTCTGCCTCTGCCACTGCCACTATGTGATCTGCGAAACTCTTTGTCAAGGCCTTTGCGCCAATCCTGAAATCCACATTTGCTGACTAGAATAAGGCGTTCTAGCTGAAATTTCAACTTTTGGAGGCAAAACCGATCGTACTATGAGTCCCGGCAGCGGCATGAGCGAGGAAGAACGTCGCGAATTGATCGCTCGTCAGCGGAGTGCGCTTTACGGGGAAGGTACTTCTGGGTTTGCCGAGAATGGCCAATTCGAAGAGAATGGAACTCCTCGCCCAGGAACCCAAGGCTCTGGTAACCAGTCCGCCACTGGTATTCGTGGCCACTCCCCTCTGGCATTCGACCACTACAATGCCCAGGCAAACCCAGGACAAGCTGAGAATGCCGCTACCCAAGACTCGCAGCAGGCACAAGCACAAGGTCAACAACGGTCGCGCGCAAACAGCACATCTTCGCCATCGTCGAACCCGACGAGTTCCTTCAGCCTGTTCGAGTCGGCTAATGCTCACGTTCAAAGCAGCCGCACCTCCACCTCATCGCCCGGCGGCTCTCCTCCGCGCAATGGTGCCAACAAAGGCCTCCCGTCCGCACCCGGGGTTGCGCCCATTGGTACTCGACCAGCTCAGGCGCCAAACCCAGCATTAAACAAGCGCTCCACCACCCCTCTCCCTTCTCCGCTGAGCTTCGGGTTCGCCGCCAACAGCGAGGAGAGTTCCGGCGACAAGACCGGTCGCACTGCATCAGCAGCCAGCAATCCTAACGAGGGGCTCGGATGGGGATCTAAGAGTGCAGTCTGGGGTGCACAGAAGAACTCTCTCGGTGTTCAGGCCAGCGTGTGGGGTTAATCAAAGCTGAATTTTGGTGTTTGCTCTAGTTTGGGTACATACATTTTACGGGGATGGATGGTGTCAACACATGGAATGGGAAAGATTGATTGATTGCTGGAACGGTACAAATTTATCGGTGTTACGTTTGTTTGGTTTCTACGGACGGCACACAAAGACATAAAGCTGCGGACGGTTTGCTCGGGGCATTATCGTTTTTTTTTATCATGGTTGGCGCTGGGAATTTGGTTTGATCGATCGATGGGATGCTCTGTTGCGATTCGAGCATGTGGACAATCAGGCTGGGCTCTCTCTGTCTCTTGGGAGTCTGTGGTGTCCCCACCCCTCTCCTCTACTCGGTCTACTTGTCTTGTTGCTCGTCCTGATTTTTCTGCTGCTTGGGTATACGTTTACGGGCTGGGGTTGCTTTTTTCTGTTAAGGGATCTGAGGGTCTTGCATTTGTAAAGGGCTGGGGTGTCAAACTTTTGCTGGATACCTTATTTTTCCTTGCCTCTCCGTTCCTAATTCCTTGTTTTTTTAATCTTTGCGGCTTTCTTGCTTGGGCTTGGGGGTTTTTCATTTTGCGTCTGTGTTGTTGTGTACTCTATGCATGTAGTGGAGGACTGGGTCAGTCGGACCAGTTCTGTGGAAAGGACCCAAAAAGCAAAAAGAGGAGTGAGAAGATGTTGAGTCAATGCAAACACACACAGACAGATGGCTTTCTGTAGCCTACCAACCGCTCTCCATCCTACTGTGCAGTGGACGTATTTCCGTCCTTTTACCCTACGTGCCTATTTCCGATGCCTCTCGTCATCTAAAGACACCTGACTCGTCTCACCTCCGCTAGCCACGGGGACACACCTACATCTCTCCCCTCCTCTCCTCCCCTCCCCTCCTCTCCTTCCTTCCCTCTCCCTTTCCCTAAACTCTCTTGCCTTTCGCCCCGTTCTTCCTCTCTGGTTTGACTTTTGGAGCCGGAGGCGGGGTGGTTGACATCTAGCATCCACACAGGCATGCAAATCTACATACATACATATATATTCATATGAGGAGGGAACATATACCGGCGCCCTTTCTTATTTCCACTTCTGGGATTACAGAAGATCGAACAGCGAGCGAGTCTGGATAGGGAGGTGCGGTGTGTAAGAAATATGTTTTGAGGGATAGCTAAGACAAATACAGGCTACGCTAGAACTATGGGAAAAGAAAAGAGCATGTACAATATCGCTCAGAAGACTGGCTGTTCGGCAAACAAAACCAAATACAATAAAAACCATAGCAAAGCGTCGGATCATGGTTGCATCCTCTAACAACAGCTCTCGACACGCCCTCTTTGGAGTGGATTCTCTCCGTCACTTGCCATCCGTAGTTCACAGCTTTGACATTGCCCACAAAGCGCAAATCTTTTATCCATCTTCTAGGAAATTCCCAGAAGACTTCCATTACTCCTCTATAACCATCTTTATTGTTGCCAAACCAAGCGAGTGAAAGGATACCATTGGCCATGCCAAAGTCCATCCACACCACCTAGCATGCAATCAAAAACAAAATCTCTTCCCCTTGAATAGCAGATCAAAGAGCATGCTAGCGAAAGCCTGAAAGCCCTCGAGCTAACATATCTAGACCAGGGCTAACGATGAAGTCATCGTGTAAGGAAGTAGAGACCCGAAGCGATCTCCAAATAGAGACAGCAACCCTCCCACATGCTGCTTTCTCTCACTGCGGCCGCATTTTCCAACTCTACTTAAGAAGTGAGTGCTAATCTTGTGACCCTCTACGTTATGACTAGGAGCATGGTTGAGATGCTCTAGACAGTAGAGGAAGGCTAGCGAGGATGTGGTAGCAGATATCGAGAAAGAAGCCGAGGAGAGGGATCGGACGGTGAGATATATGAATGCTACTGCTATTACCGCAGCAGCTATTATGAGGAGAAGCTGGGTGAGATTGTGTGTGTGTACGAAGTGTTGAAGTTGTGATTGCGGTAGTAGGAGTTGGAGGAAGTCCGAAGACACTCTCGCCGAGCGGGAGTCTGGTGAACTTAAGCTTCGCGAGATTGGTGATACCTGTGCGGCATTCTTGTCCGAATATCTTGATTCCAGAATCATCGTGTGCAAGTTTGCACCCGATGAACTTCGCGTGTGTTGCGGTACCTTTCTGGCATCTACTTGTCCCTTTTGTTCGTGTGCATTGGCATTTACAGAGGTCTCTCCATTTGCAATCGCACGCAAGGCACGAACCAGTTGATCCGCACGTACAGCACGTCCCTGTGAGCCAAGCTGTTGGCGACCGCGAGTCAGAACAGGTTGAAGTGCATTATGAGTAAAGCCCGGTAGATGTCCCCAGTCAGATTGGGATGCGATGGCTTGGAATGGAAGGTATCCCGTTCGTTGCATCCTCGGGTCGTGGGTTGAGCGTAAAGTCTCACGATCCACGTTTCGGCGAGATACACGATTGTACTGGGGAAGTGCGCCGGGGTGAGCATACTGTCCACCATTGGTGCTTGCAGCTTGAATGGGGTGAACGCCTTGTGTTCTACGATCTACGCGGCGTGGTGAAGCAACGACTGAATCTCGTTCGGTTCGAGTTCCCCCGGAGCGGCGCGAGCCATGCTCAACATTATGATGCGTTACAAGTGCTTCACCGCGTGCGGATCCTTGATCTCTTTCGCCGATACCCTGGCCCGAGAGTTCAAGGCCGACGCCACGTTGTGACAAGCCATCGCGAGAGCGTTGGTCACGAGCGTGACGCGTACCACGAGCTGAAGCATGTACAATATCCTCGCCAGAGCGCTGGTCACGAGCAAGGTGGACACCGCGAGCTGAAGCTGATACACTAACCTCGCCCGTAGCAAAGCTTTGACGGCCGGATGCATCCGCTTGCCCAAAGGGAAGCGATTGAGAACAGGATGTTGCGGCATTGTTCGCCCTGGTGGTTGGTTCAGGACGGGTTCTTTTGACGGTTGGTTGCGGGTGACTGATGTGATCTTGAAGGTATCCTGAGTCCAAGTGACGGTTCGGACTGGGTATGTTCGGTACGTGAGCTACTGCGGGACTAGGAACACCCGAGCTGGCTGGACGGTTGTTCACGCTCCTTGATTGTACAGCTTGTCGATAGTTTGTGTTGCTTATGCTACTACTTTGAGCCTGTACTGGGCTGGCTCTTGCCATGGGGCTGTTGGTGAGAATGTAATCCCCGTTGAGTGGTGTCCGGGAGGATGGAGAAGAGGACGATGACGAGGAAGAGGAAACGCTCTCAGCCGCCGCATCTCGTGGGTGAGAAGGATCGCACTTCACCTTCTTCCGCTTGCACGCATCACAAGCCTTCATGATCCGCATAAGATGAGCATGCTCTCTCTGCTCCTTGGTCTTGGTACCGCGGCCAGCTGAGGTCGTCACATCAACACCATCCTTGGTCATGATGGAGAAACCGGGCAGGCGCGCCGTAGCCGCGGCCTTGGATTCCCTCTTGGCCGAGCTTGACTTCTTGGTAACGCGATGAGTATCCTTGGACTTTTGGCTCTTAGTACCGGAAGTAGACGCGGCGGCGGACGAGGTGAAGGAGGATGATGGAGTGGTCGCTGGAGGCGTGAAGCCCGTGAAGGACGAGTCGTAGCCGGAGGATGGAGAAGGGGTGAACATGACGTCGGAACTGAAGTCCAGGTCCAAGTCGAGGTCAAGGTCCATGCCCAGCGATGGGCTGGTTGCGAAAGGAACGGGGAGGATGTCGTACCGCCGAACCAGGGCACCCGTGAGAATATCGACCGTCGCAAAGTTATAGAAGTCAATGGTCACCTCGGACAGCTTCTCGTTATGCGAGCCAGCGCCCATGACATAGGCATCGACCAGAACCTCGAGTTCCTTGGAACCCAGGGCTGGGCTGAACTGCAGAGGAGCCCCGAGGAAAGGCTGGGTGATGGTGAAGGAAGCGCTGAAGTCGGCGCCGTCCATCCACATGGCGTTGGGCTCAGATGAGAAGTGGGAGGTGAAGGACGTGGTATTCATTGTTCAGCACAGAGGAACGTGACTCTGGAGATATGGGATTGTTGGTGGTGAGTTGTTGAATTGACTACAGGGTGGGTGATGATATCTTAGCGATTGACTTTTGTACTCCGGTTTTTTGGTTCACAGAGCACAGAAGCGGAAGAGACCGTGTGAAGCGGGTATAGGTGGTTAATATAGATGGTTGATTGCTTGATTGGAGCTTCACACAATCCAATGGCCAGAGTCAGAGACGATTGAGTGTGTGGTGGTTGAGGACTGGGTGAGGCAGAAGACGAAGAAGAGTGGAAGGCACGAAGTCAGGCTGCAAAGGTGGACGAAGGGCTCCTCATAAGCAATGGAGATGGAGATGGACGCGGGGCGCCAGACAGATGGAGGTGGTAGCGAGCAGGGCAGGCAGGCAGGCAGGCAGGCAGGACGATGGAGAGTCCGTCCTCAGTCGCTCGACTTACATCACTCACCAAACTCTGCGCGCCAGGAAGTCTCCTGCACTGCTCAGCCCGCAACAGAACTGCAACACAGCCGACACGCTGCAGCACCACCCCCATCACCCTACACTCGCACAGCTTCCGCATATGTCCTGGTGCGCAGGCCTCGCCGGTTCCTAATCGGGGTTCGGCGAGCAGCCGCCCAATCACATCGGCGCGGTACTGCGGCGCGGGCCCTTGGTCCTCGCCCTGATTGGCTAGCACCTGCCCTGCCGGCTGACTCAGGCCAAGGCTGCGGCTCGGTATGACTCCCTCGGCCTAAGAGTCACAGAGCCAGTGCGCTCCACTGCAGCCCTCCAGCCGGCAGCCCATCATCCCAACGCCGGTCGCGCTCGGCTCGCCATCCACCTCGTCCCCAGTCTCGCGTGCCAGAGCAGCCAGAGCAAGCAGAGCAGAGCAGAGCAGAGCAGAGGAGAGCGAGGCACGCATTATATACTCCTTCGCCATCATGCCCTGCGGTCCTTGGGCCACGAACCGTCGCCCTCATACCGTGCTATCTCCGTCCAGCCCGCCTCGGGGGGTTACTGGTCCCGTCTGACTTGGCCCAGCTAGCGAGGAGAGATGATATCAATGCGTGTGTAGCTTCATCACGGTACATGGTAGTATTGTATAGTGTCCGTCTAATGTCCTCAACATCACTTCCCTTTGCCGTAACGCCGCCGTGAAAGTCCCAACCGCTCGCACCCAATCCCCCAATATAGCAGCGTGTGGAGGGGAGTGCTGTGTTTCCACTGGGCTTGAGCCGCGCTGAGCATGGCCGTGTAGAGAACAACCGGAACTCCTGCGATTATATACAAATATCATCATGATCAACTCATGGACCGACCTCCCCTCACAAGACGACCAGGCCGGTCCCATATCTAGATCTCCGTGTCTATTTTTGTGGGTACAGCGCGTCCGTCCATCAAGAGTACTCGCCACCCCGTGCATAGGTCTCTGGGACCACTTGCGTGCATTGCAAGTTGGCCGAACGCACCATCCGGGGAAGCATGCACACGACGTTCCTTTTCTGGGGTACGCGTTAGTATCCATGCCATCAACGGCGGAATGCTAGCTGCTTACCCAACCTTCTTCGCGACTGCGCCGGCCGGCAATGTGCTTCACCCACCAATACGCGGCAAACGAGACCATTCCCGTCATGAACCCAAATGCTGGGAGATGATTTTCGAGGTTCGATACTCGGTATCCATGCCGCGTGGATTTCGCCATCCATGCACACGTGTCAGGGCCATACGTGCATGCGAAGAACAATGCGACGAGAAGGCCTGTCATCTTCCGGATACTCATTTGTCCCGCCGGCTTCTCGCCTTGGTCACGAGGAACGATCCAAAGCTCCATGTGTTCGGGGCAAGCCTCATGATACCAATTGCTCGGGGATGGGTACCCGTACTGTTGTTGACTATGCCCAAAACCATGGCCTCCATGGTTAGGCTGCAGGTATGCACCCCCCCCTTGATGATAGGAACCCCTCTGGAAGTCTATGTTAGCACCGGCATTTCGCTGGCCATCCGAATCTGTGCCTCCACGTCGCAGCGACAGCCCACTTTCCGACGATGGATTTGATCGACTGGGAGACGACGGTTGGGCTGACATCCTGCCAACAGCCTGTTGATCAGGGTAGTATCGATGATCGTATGCACTCGTCAGAAACTTTCCATAGATCCATAGCTCTAAGCTACCTTGTCTCCCACATTTATTGCAAACGCCGGTCCGCAGGTCACTACTAGGTCGTTGAGTATGCAATGTAGCGCATTCAGAACAGAAATAAAAATGTGCTGGGTTGAGTCGCTGGTACTGAAAATGCGCCCCCTCAAAGTGAACTTGCAGGTCCTCCGCAAGGGTAAAGTGCTCGCGGCAATCGCCCAAATATGCACAATCAAACTGCCCTCGATATATACCTGTCTCGTCGGCGAAACGCCGGAATTTTCCAATCAGAAGATGCTGAGAATCTGTATACATGCCATACGGATTATGCGTCTGCTCAGCTACGAGGGCGGAGAATGCATCGCTCTCAAGATCGCTAGGTGCATTGATCTCTGCTGTGCGTACAGACGGACGCATGCTATCCCCGGAAGCTATGGTAGCCTGGGATTCAAGCTCAAGGATCATCGCCGCCGACGTAGTTGTCTCGTTGAGAGCCGAACCAATACCGAGGAGCGATGTGAAGTCCTGTGATGCCCCCGCCATGGATGGACTCCTAGGAGCCACTGTACCAGATGAGCCACGACTGGAGGATGTATTGGAGCTCTGTGAGCGTTGGGAGCGTGAACGCTGAACGATTGTATGTGGTCCAAGAGTTTCTCGGGAACACGCAATCTTGAGGCTATTGATGTCATGATGGTCCCATGGACACTGCGATGCATATCAGTGATGTCGATAAGGATATTGACCACCTGGCTCACCTTTACTCTCCTTGCATGGCATGTCCCACAAGCTCCAAGGAAGCGTATAAGCTCAGCCTTAGCTCGTGCTTTTGGAGATAGCGGCTTCCTTGTGGGGACCCTCACCGGCGCGCCAGTATAAGCTATAGCATTGGCTCCGCTACCTGTCGCTGCGCTCGTGTCGTTGAAGTTCATCATTGTGTCGACCCTTTCTGCTAGGTCTCCTGTTGTAGAGACCGACACCGATGTTGCTGCGCGACTAGTCGTTGATGCTGCTGTTGCTGACCGAGCACCGGGTATGCCTGGTGTGCTAGCATCATTGCGCTCCTTGAATTCCGCAAACTCATATGCTTTCCAAAGGTCTAATGCTCGGTCGAACTTCTCTTTGGGGATGGGAATCGGGTACTTGAGTGGTGCGGTGGAGGACGACAGCGTTGATCGACGACGACTCTTTCGAGATGAGGTTGACAACGCACGAGTAGGTGCGTGGGACTGAAGAGGCGGAACCATATCGACAGCAGTGATGTACTATTAGGTCGTGTCGTCGATATCGCTTTGGATGTGAGTTTAACTTGGTGAGGCTGGCGATTGAGACTCTCAAGAGCTTTGGTTAGGCAATGGTCGAAAAGGTGTTTAGCAGTCGAGATCTTCCCTGCTTGGTGCTTAGCTGTCTTGCATGCTGAACTGGTGGAGTAATCTACCCCTTGAAATGAGCGTCAAAAGAGAGAATGATTTGCCTCGGGGGATATGCGTCCTTTTGTCCTCCCAAGTGTCCAGAGGCTGACGAGGCAGACACGAAGGACTTCAGTGTCGCCAATTGGAGAGCCTCATTTCGGTCTGAGTATCACGAGGAATACAGGACCCACAAACGTTCACAAACAGGGTCTGATAATGGCTTCGTAACAATCGCATTCTCCGCGTCTCAATTGATGTTGAATATTGAGCAGGAGAAGCATTGTTCTCGGCTCGACGATGACGATGTTTGTCGTTCCCTCAAGTGAGGCGTCCATCCCATCTTTTGGCAGAAGCGAGAAAAGAGTGGCTCCTCGTCAGTGGCTGATGCTTACGGAGGGTGCATCGCAGGCCTCATAACCCGCACGCCAAGTGCTCTTTCGGGACAAACCGACCCCAAAAGCTCGCTGGCGATTGAGTGGCGGAATCTTCTTCGCATGTCGCCGACGAGCTCGGTGGCGAAGCACTTGGAGTGCTCTAGACATCGTGTGTTGATGTCATCGGCCTGATTAACGGCTTCGAACAACCTGAACGTTGATGTTTACTGTCCTGGACACAAATGTGGATGCGAGGGGAGTAGTTCGGCAGAAATAGCGGTGGATACTACCGCCCGCTCCCGAACCCTGCGGAGTACTGGACGAACGAACAATGACCCGCTGCTTCGCTTATATCGACCTCTGGGCATATCTCGAGCTCGAGACAGCTGCATGTTGGAATATCTTCACTGTTCACAGGCTAAACTCGTGTGCAACGAGAGAAGAAGGAGGCGAAGGAGTAGATGTCAGTCAGGATCTTATATGGGTTTCTGTACCGATCAGCAAAACTACAATAGATTGAAGATGCTGAAAAAATACGTATGCATTGACAACATAACGAATCTCCCAAGAGCAATGCCTCACCCGGCATCCCCGACATCATCAGCAGATATATTCTTCAACATTGAAGACAAAGAGCTGGCTCGAACCACTGTGGCTAACAGCGCATGCATAATTCTTGGTAGTCTTATAGTAGCACAAATCTTGCATCTGTGTCCAAGTTTGCTTTGAGGCTAGCTCAACGGTACAGATAAGTATCAGCTTGTGAACGATCGCCACTCATGCAAATCAAGGTGGAGGTCTCCATGCAAACAAGTCGAATGCTTCTCGGCTCCACGGACCATCCAAACTTGCTTTTCTCCAAGTGGCCATTTGATCCCTTGTCCCGTTTGCCTTGTTCTCTAAAATCTTCCCAGCTCTTCCTGGTGGAAGCATTGCTTCAGATGCTTTATCAATATGTTGTACCCGTACTGGTCGTGACAGCTTGAAAGCCTTTGTGACCCCGCTGGTCATCGATGCACCTTCAAAGCTAGACGATTCGGTCAAGTCTTTCAGGCTGTTGACGGACGGCGCTCTGCCACTTGACGGCTTTCTTGAGAGTGGTGGTTCAAGCAAGTCAGCAGTGTCTGCAACATCAGAGCACGGTTCTACCCTCGAGAAAATGTCTGCTGCCACTTGATAACGTCCTGCAGGATTCCGGGTTAAACACTGTTGGGCTGGGGTTTGTATCATTCGTCGAAATCGATCGGTAGCAGACTGGATGGCGTTTTCCTTTTCAGAAGGAAGAGTAATTCCTTTCGCCTTCAAGAGACTGGCTGCACAAGGTTCTCTCTGATCAATTACCTGTGCCGTGGTCGCATTGGTGATTTCCTCGCGACGGAGCAGCTCTTCTGCCGCTTTCTCTTGTGCTATGCGTTCTTGTTCGCGTTGTGCTTCCGCTAATATTTCTTGTGTCCTATTTCTTTGACGTTCAGCCTCGGCCTCTTTCTCCTTTCGTTGAGCTTCTGCCAATTGCTTCTCTTGTGCTATGCGTTCTTGCTCGCGCTGTTCTTCCGCTAACCTTTCTTTTGTTCTAATTCTTTGACGTTCAGCCTCGGCTCCTTTCTCCCGTCTCATCCTTTCAAGCTCGTTGCGTAGTTCGGCCAATTTCTTTTCCTCCTCGGCACGCGCTTGGGAAGCGGCAAGTTCCCGTTGCTTCTCTAATTTGGCCAGTTTCTCCCTTTCTTCCTCGGCTTTTTTAGCTTCCATAAGCCTTCTACGTTGATCAGCTACCTCCTGCTCCTTTTGCTGCTGCAGTCGTGCGACCTCTTGCCGTATCTCATCCAGCCTTCGTTCTTCTTCAAGTCTTGCCTGGCGAGCTGCAAGTTGTTTGGTATCCTCGATTACCTTCTGTGCTATTTCATTGTCTTGCCGTAGAATTTCCTGCCTTTCTTGCTCATGCCTAGCCTGCGTTTGAGCTAGGATTTTGGCTTCTTCAAGTGCTACTCGTCGAGCCGTTTCCTGTCGTGCTTCTTCTGTCCTCTTTTGCGCAAGTAATCTTTCTCCTTTGAGCGACTCGAGCTTCTTTGGGTTATCGTTTGCCTTTCGCTGTGCCTGCTCCTCATTTTCTCTAGGCATTTCCAAGTTCAAGTTTATATCGTCGACGTCGGTGATGGCTATACCAGTGTCTTCTTCGTATTCATAATTTTCATTCACATTTTCGTCAAATATCCGAGACCTATTCTTATCAATATCGACATATTGTTCGGGGATAGAAAGGGCTTTAGGTGTTCTAGGTTGTACGCCCTCATGTCTAGTAACCACTGAGCAGCGGAAATCGGAAATATGTGGTGGCATCGAACGATCGGTTGAATTTTCGGCGATACAATGTTTAACCGGATGCTCTTCAGACAAGACCAAGACCATTGCTGCATCTGCACTATTTCCACGCAGAATTTCGGGGCTTCTTAAGAGCTTAGGTCTACTCATTGCAGCAGCTTCAATCTGTGGGGGAAACTCGAATGAAGTCTCAAGGTCTCGTGGAATTCTAGACTCGAGTCTGGGAGCGATAACCGTTTGTGCTCTGACGGACGGTCTGCGAGTTGACAGGCCATCTATCGACTGGTGGCCAATGCTACTGTACAATGGCGAAGAACTGCGTCCGTGGTCATTTTGTTGTAAGCCAAGGTCCGTTGTTAAGGTACCTTCGAATAGCTCTTCTTCATCGTAGACTGAGGTCGGCCTATCTGTGGCAAAATCCGCCAGCTTCGATGTGGCTGATGCACTCGAGGTCTTTCGCTCAGATGGCATATCAGCGCAGGGTACTTTTCTCGAAGCAGATCTAGAACTAGGAGGGGGCTGCATGAGTATCATCATCTGTTTCGGCTTTCTTGCTTTAATCCTAAGCGCTGACTGTGGTCCCTTCAATGGAAGCAGCGATGTCCCTAGAGTGCTTGCATTTATTACTGACGACGAACGTACTCTGCTAGGGCATGATTCAGACGTGAAACTGACTGGCGCCGATCTCAACAAAGTTTTGCCGGCATCCAATTTATGTTCAGTTCTAGGAGGACCTCCCACGAAGCAGTTGTTAGAACGTTGAGGTTCGTTTATTGCGCCCTCCGTATCCGAGGACAGAGCAGACTCCTGTGCAGCAATGCTGACATTTGCATCTCTATCTGCGGCCTTGATTATCTTATGACAACGCGAAGTTGAACTGTTCCTCTCGGTAGACAGAGATAGGGCGCCTCCTGGAAGAATACCCGCATAAGTGCTTCTCGACGGTGGAGATCTTTGCTTTTCTATTCGTGAAGACCTTACGACGTTCTCAAACCCCTTCTTCTCTGCTGAAGTAACTCCCTTCGCTTTCGTACCGTCCATAGTCAAATCAATCGGAGCTATTGAAGAATGCTTGGCAGAAGTTTTCAAGGTGCTGGATATGGCTGAGCTTGGCGGCCTCGAAAGGATCATCGTAGTCCCGAAAAGATTCTGTGCATAACCGCTCTTGCTTGGAGGCGATGCCAGTTGTCTGCGTCTCTTCGCCGGTCGCTCCTCTAAATCAACGATTCCTCGGTCGCTTGAGACCAGCTTTTGTCTTTCCTCGAAAGGACTTGTTGTCGAAATCACTGCTCGACCATAATGCTCGGAGGGCGTCCCAATGATTGCGTTCAGGGGTTTTGGTTTTGATACAGAGCTCGTCGGAGCCACAAGCCCTTGGGGTCGGTAGAGGTGAGCAACAGATGGTGCTGGAGACGAGCCACTTGCTGCAGCAATTCTCGCTGCATGTCTGTCCTCTTTCTCCTTGACTCTTTTCCCCATAAGATCTGACAAGTCCTGGTCCTTTTTGCCTATGCACTCCCCAACTTGCACTAGGACGCCTCCTCTATCCAGCTTCAGTTCTTCTCCATCCCCTAGCTCGAAATCCTCCTGCCAGTAAGTATCACCGACATTATTGGACCTCTCGTCATAAACCATAATCCGCTTGTTGAAAGTATGATATTTGAGTCGTCCATCTTGCCAGCGCTTCTGTTTCTGTCGCAGATCTCGGGTGAAGAGGCATTGATACTCGAGGACGGGGGCGGTAGCTTGTGCTAGAGAAGCGGCCATGGAGCCGTTGCAAGAGGTGGGAGCCATGGTACTCATGGCGACATGACTCGAAGGCTGCTAGAATGGGTCATGGCTTGTTGTCAAATACAGCCCTCAGGCACAGCAGCCGGATATCAGTGTTGCGGAAAACAATAACGCTGGACTGTGGAAGACGCGTTAACAACCTGAGCGAAGCCGATCGAACGTGGACGCGACCAGATCTCGAAAAGTACACGAGAATCATGTGACCTTGGTTTGGAGCCCAATGCCGAAGGACTGCCAAGAGGGCCCCAACAACCTTCCTGCAACCCACATCCATGACTCCAGATGCGATCTCTTTATAAGTTGCCGATTTGTGTCTGTGCTCGAACCCGTACTTTTTTATATCTTCGTCGTTCGGCCATGCACCACAAATAGATCAGATTCTGTGGAGCGACCGCTCGTGACCTAGATTTTCCCGGGCGCCACTTGAACAACTGGGGCAGCACCCCGCAGGAACCGGTTTTAGGTGACATCTTGCATTCTCGACTACTCAGACTTTCAGAGGCGCAGCGACCTATAAACTTTCTGACGCGACAGCATCCTCCTGAGGCTATGCCTCTGGCCAACGCAGCTATTTTACATCTAATCTATCCCTCTAATCCGCTCGTCTCTGCCTGATCTGAATCCTCCCTTGGTGCGAGTGCTGGAGCGGTGCCATTTGCAGTCCTGTCCCGCCATTACCTCGTTTTCGCCCGATCCCAATTCAAGGGGCTCTTTAATTCAAGATGAATTCCATGCACCGTCAGTTCGCCAAGCTCTCGAGCAAAGGCCCAGGAGATAATGCAAAGGTTTCTGTCCTGCTTAATGATTACGAGGATGCCGACAAAATGCTCACAAAGGTCTTACGCACACCAGCCGCACCAGAGACTTTGCTGACATACCTCAGATCATCGAAGCTTCCAAAGCGTGGCGGGATGCCTGGGTCAACATTTTGACTGTACAACTTGGGACGGTGATGTGCTTCGAGGAGCTGTATCAGCCAATCCTTGGTTCTACCGATGGCCATGGTCGTGAGCCAGTTTATACGGATCCATCTCAAATGGAAAGAACAACCAAACTTAAGGAGGCATATACGGAGCTGAAAACCGATCTGTTAGAAGAGGTCAACATGATGGATGCGAGGATTATCAAACCTGCCACCGAAGCGAAGGAATATATACAGCCGGTGAGGAAGACGATAAAAAAGAGGGAGAACAAGAGACTCGACTGGGAACGCTATATGGATCGGGTTAATAGTTTATCTAAAAAGCAAACACGCTCTGACAAAGATAATGCGGCATTGGTAAAGGCGGAACAAGAGCTGGCAAGAGCAGCAGAAGTGCGATCTACATCGATCAATTAAGTCATACTTGGTAGACTGACTATTCTGCAGGAATTCAACGTGTCAGACTCCCATCTCCAAGAAACCCTGCCTCCTCTGGTCGCAGCCTCCTTCTCGATCCTTCCTCACTTACTGGCAGCACAAATAATGACGCAGAACACCCTCCTCGCACAATACTACACAATTTTACACAACTACTGCGAGGATATGAACTTTCCGTCGCCACCTCCGCCAATGGAGGACGTAATAGCAGCATGGGGACGAGATTTCAAGCATGTACAATCAGAGGTGGAAAGCCTGCCTATGATAGCCCGAGGCAAAGCTGTTCACCAACCAATGTCGATGGGCGATGAGCAGGCAGGCCGGAAAAGCTCCACCGCTCTTAGTCCACGCAACGTAATAGGAGCCAAACGGCCGCCATCTCAAGGACAAATAACAAATCCCACATCACCTAACCCAGGAGGTCGAGCAATGCGAATTCCCTCCAGCAATTCACTCACACCGCACCCGCAACCGCCCCCATCGCCCTCGCCCTCACCACCAGCAATGTACAGCACTCCAGACTATTCCGGTCATCTCTCCCCACCCGTTCCATCGTCCTACAGCGCACACTCACCTGCTGGACCCAAAGCCGACTATTTCCAAAACGCTGCCATGATAAAGAAGAAACCCCCACCGCCCCCACCACCGAAACGAATCGGATCCAACACAGGAACTTTCGTGGTAGCACTCTACGATTTTGCAGGTGAGGGAGGGGGAGATCTGAATTTTCGAGAAGGTGATCGCATTAAGGTTATCAAGAAGACGGACAGTACAGATGACTGGTGGGAGGGAGAGCTGAGAGGTGTGAAGGGCAGCTTCCCAGCGAATTACTGTAAACTGGCTTAATTTCCAGGCACAGGATGTTCTGACTATATACGGACGGACTCCTGTCTTAGATAGAGGCAGATCGGGGGGGGGCAGATTTGCGGCTAGCTGTACATGCCTACCTGGTTCGACCAAACAAGCCAGGTCTGTTGTAGGAGGGAAGGTATAGCTGGGTCCGATATCATACCATAGTGTAGGAACTTGTCCCATATACCATTTCCCTTTCCTGCGCTCCACAGTTGTACAGCATGGTATACCTCTTCTCATCACGACCTCTCGCTTAGTCTTCCGCCCCTATTTTACAAACGCACGGCATGTCATTCGAACCATATTCCTCAGAACGTCACAATCTCTTGCTTTCAAAGTTCCAGGCATGTAGTATGAAGTCTATTTACTGCTCGTGTTAATGCTACTGGCTAAAGCCATTCTTACTGCTCTCCATCGTTGTGCAAAGAGAGAAAAAACTATGCTAAGAGAAATATTAGGGTAGGTGAGCTGTGAGCTAGAAAACATGATCCAGTCCATTTTAACTGAAAGCTAATCCATACTCTTATTTTCATAGATGTTGACAGGAGGTATTTTATAGTTGAGCTACTGAAGTGTGTGTGTATGTGTGTGTGTATGTGTGTTTGTGTGTCTTCTCAAGAAAGGAAGAATGAGAGGATGCGGATATAAACCCATGCAAAACCCCCAGCAATATGGAATGGCCAAGGTATGCATCAAGCCGGAACTCGCACGAGACATCGAAATATCGAAATTCTATTGCCAGTGGTGCATTAAGGCGCAGCTTCGGCCGCAGGTCCAGACGAAAGTAACTTGCCAGCCCATTCGGTGACTTTTTCACAAGAGATATTGCCAGCCAAAATATTAGCTTCGAGGACATTCATCGCAGCCTGAATGGTATTGGTAGCCGAAGTGGTTTGTGGTGGTAATGTCGCGTTGATGTCGCCGTCATATATGTACTTATCGCTGTCTGGGGGAAGAGTTCCTTTGACACGTGCTGCTTCGCGTTCCGCATCGTTGGCCATCATCTCTGGACGCACATAGCGGCATGTAAGTGCGAAACGAAGCTCTCCTTGAGGATCGACGGCGTGCTTTGCATAGTTAGGCGCGGATATGATACCTTTTTGGAAAAGAAGCGAGAAGGTTTACCTCATATAGCTTTTGGATCTCCTCGCCGTGCATTACGACAATGTCACCATGACGGAGAGTGATCTGCAGGACGCAGTCCCTGTTTCTCTTGGAATTCTTCTCAGCGTAGGCGCGTCTTCCAGAAGTGCATTTGGCTCCTAAACCACTCTTAACTTTAGGTCGAAAGCGCATCACTGCTTGGGCTCCAAGAGACAATGTCGCCACGGTCGGTCCAAGTTCCTTTTCACCATCATCATGATACTATTGCGAATTTAGTCATGCTCGTTTGGATCATGAAATACGCTTACGCCGATATGAGTACCCTCAAAGTACCCAATAGAAAGTAGTTCATTGAAGGGTTGGAAGTCAGCTATATCATCAGTTATAGCATGCTTGCCCGCCCATGTCAATCTTTGGACAGCCTTCATTATGACAGGTTTGGCCTCGTCAAAGCCTTTTGAAAGAACGGAAACTCCGTATTTATAAGGCGCCCCCTAAGACTGTCAAAATGGCCCAACCTTATAGATTCCTCTCTTGACTTACCCAGTTAGCGGCCCAGTGCGATGTTAATACTTCACCGGTTGCTGTAGCTCGTTAGCCAAGAATCACAGCAAATGCAAGCTGAGAAACTCACAATCCTTTTGGCGAGAAGGGTTCCTCTTCAGTCCGAAATCGAACTCTTGCATTTGACGGAACAGGTCATTAGGCCCATCAGGCTGTTGATTAATGATTCCATTGGCTTGAAAGTGCAGGACAAACCCAATGTCTTTCTCGCAGCCAGGTATAGCATACTCGCTAACATCATAATGACCCAAGGTTCTCAAACCACGACGAATACCGCCTCGAATAACGTCTTTACTTGGTTGAGTCATGCTTCTTGAGATGACATCTTCGATGGGGATCGTCTCGTGTGGAATACTGTATGTGAAGTCACATTGCGGATTTTCGCAATTCCATCTCTGCCATTCAATCCGTCGACTGCAGCATTTACACTCAGGACAAACAATGCCTTGTTTGCATATACTCTCAAACCCAAATGCACCCATGGTTTCAAGGTCTGTCTTTGTAAGGAGTGGCGGTGCAATCGGGTCTGAGGGAATGCCCCCAAAAGGCGTCCGTTCCTGCATGAAATCTTGATTGTAATCGATCTGAGAATCAACATATGGCCCTCCGGCAAAATGATAGTAGGCGTCTTTGCAAGCGTTGTTGAGACATGCCCAGCCTATATTGAAGATCTCCTTGGAAACTACCTTGCATAAAATGCATGAAGCAGACGAGGTCATTTCCCCATAATGACGAGTTTCAGGCACCAGTGGCGAGTCCTTGGGTGCCCACCAAGATTTCGTAGCAAGGTCAATCTTTTCTAGGCGTGCACACCAGGTTGTTACTCCATTTCTTCGTTCAGGCCAAACGTTTGTAACATGGAACCAATCAAGGATATTATAGTAGTGAGGTAATTTTGCAGGACTTAGTACATTGCCGCGGCCTGAATCATTAGTCGAAGTCCCGTGGGAAGTCGGTGAATACTTACCCGCGATAACAGCGACGGGCTGTCTATCCTTCATAGATCGTTCGAAAGCCTGGGCAACTCGACTCTCATCTTGATCCAAAGTCTGAACCATTTTACCGCTCACAATGTCTCTTGATCTTCCCCCACCACTAAAACAATTAGTTAAATTATACTGTGAGGTGAGCAGACTCACACGCTGGCAATCATGACCTCTTCCTCAAATTTATCTCGAACACCGACTTCTTTATCAACCATGAACCCATAAACGATTCCTCCATTGGTATATGCCCCTGACTGATAGGCACGGTAATACGGTAAGGTCTCGCAGAGCTGTTGTCGTTTGTCTCCCCAGACAGGAGGACTTCCATACGATTCAGGTTTGCCTTCCTGGTTGTTGACATGGTATGGTTGAAGTTGTTTTGCGATCCTGCTCTTCGGAACTGCCTTGCTACTTGGTTTATGATTGTCCTCCAGCTTTTTGGGACTGAATTGGAATTCCAAGGTAAAGAGCTCATCGCTTGCCTTACGCTTTCTGCCACGCTTTACGAGGGTAGGTATTGCAGAACTCAGCTCACTCGTGTCGCTTTTCTGCAATTGACGTTGAACAGTATTGACAGCTTCCTCGGTACCTTTTTGACCTGACGACTTGGATTTGTCTTCATCTTGGCACTTGGTCTGTGTAGTATGGCCAATGGCCCATGGGGCGAGAGCCAAGAAACGTCCAGCGATGCGTAACTTAATGATAAGGCTCTTTTCCAGAGTGTGTGATGAGGCACTGGACGAGAGAGGAGTCAAAGGCGATGTGGTCGAGGATACAACCTTTTCCAAAGGACTTGGATGAGGGCTCCCATGACTAGATGTGCAGGTGCTCGAATACTGACTCCCATTGCTTAGTCTTGCTCGCTTCACGCTTCGTGTCTCTCGCAGAGAGGTGACAGGTATTACGGCTTTTGTTTTGCTTAAGGTGGGTCCTTGACGAGTCGCTGTTTTTCGACGAGAAGGATTAGCATTAACTGAACGTGACAACTTTCGAGCCAACTCTAAGTCTCTATTCTTTGAGCCCATGACTGATGGATGACTAAAGTTAAATAGAAAACTTCGGTGGGACCTGACACAGAACACTCGACAGTCAACACGGAGAAATAAACATGAAGAATCAGACGCTGAAGAGAAAAGAGGGGAGTTAGTAATGAGTGGCTGTGGGCTAGCCTGTCCTTGTTAGGTTAATCTAGGCAGAACCAGGTATTCGAGAGTCCTCAGAATGGTACGTTTTGGATGTCGTAGTTTTGACGGCAAAAATGGCAGATGAAATATAACTAAACGTATTGGCGTAGGGTACTAATGCTGAATTGCTGGTCTTGTGATATCGCTGTAAGGTTGGCCAAAGTGGAGGTGAGATGGAGGAAATGTGTGATTAGAGTATAAGTCAGGCAGCTTCAGTCCTACTAAGATCTCGACAATTGTCTACTTCGGAAGGCGGCGAGACTTGAGTCTTTTGGTGGAGATCAACCCAGCTGTTCAAAGTCAGTCGGGTCCAATAAGCCATTGTGGCTTTACCTTTGTCATGTAGAGAGAGCATGTATAAGGGCTTCACAAGCCTAAGAGAGGTTCTCAGCTGAGAAGTGGAAACACTCAGAGCGATTAACATACCTCAGCCGAAGACACTGGAACTGAGTAATCAAGGAGAGTGGCAGGATGGCGTCTTGATAGGTTGAGGAAAGTGGCAGTGGTGATCAAGATGAGATCTTCTTCAGTGGAAGTAGTAGCAGGTAGAGAGCGGGCGGCCTTATAGTCGAAGCTGTATGTCCAAGGTTGTGTGTGGAAGTAGAAGTACGCGCCGTGAACCAGAGACTAATCAATTCATGAGGCGCTTGATATGAATAATGTCTTCGCGATACACTGATAATATCTTAGGTATGAGCTGAGGATTAATCTTGTTAGTAGGTATTCAAGCAGTAGGGATCTGGCAAACTTTCACCAGGACAATCTGAGAGGAAGGAGTAGAGAAATGAGAGATAGTGTCACCTTCTGTGACAATATTGCTACAGGGGCGCCACACAATATGATCGAGGGTCGATGAACGAGAACCTACATCTGATGTGCCGATGGAAGCTTCTCTGCTTACGAGGTAAGCTCCTTGGGCAGACAAAATGCTCAGTGAGGAACACTGTCTAAACCTAATGAGTCGTGCGTAATCTTGGAGCAGAAAGGTATTTGGAAGTTGAAAGCAGTTGCAGCAATATGCTGAGCGCACCAAGGCGAGGCTTAGAAGGTGAACATAAAGCACGCAGAAGGTGCATGTACACGCGTTGACGAGAAACAAGATTGGAAATCGATATGAGATTTTGGCCATAAACATACCTTCAAGGACAACAAGTCAGTGTGGGGTCCAGAGATGTTTCCAATTTCATCCGCCCCGAAAGCGCGAGACAATTCGGATGGCTGCAGGTCGAGAGAAGCTTTTGAGTTGTTTCTGGCTGGAAGTCGACTCAAAAGAGGATAGGAATCAGGCTGAGGCTTTACTACAAGTCTGCCGCTCAAAGAAGTGGTACGAGTTAAGGCCTTATTCGGGAGGAACTTGGATGATCTGTGTGTGCAGAAAGCACTCATTCCAGTCTTATCGAGTCCACGCTAACTGCTTTTGTTCAAATCCAGGTCCATGTCCATATCAAGAACGACTGACTTTGTGCGCATTCCCGCGTCGTTTCTATGCATGTTCTAGTATCATGCCTTAAACACCAAATATTTCTCACCGGGACTTGCTCCTCAGCGTAGAATGCGAACCCAACTGCTAGCCCAGGAAACCAGGGTGAGTGTAGGGCAATACAATTTTGAACAAAACGCGATAAGACAAGTAGATACCACGACCATCCATCAAAGAGCTCTTTGCTGCGTGGTTGGTAGCGTTCTACAGGGTTGACGATTCACACTTCAACACCTGGAATTTCAAGTTGGTTGAACTTCCAACCTTGATCAGGATAGCAATACGAGCCTGCGCATAGAAATTGTAACGAGAGGCTGGGAAAAGTTAAAGTGATACGTACATAAGTTGTCTTGATCTTCCCGCGAAGGTCTCTTTACACGATCTTCTTTCTCCAGGAAAGAACTTCGTACTTGAGGACTTGCGTTTGAAGGCTCCGGTTCGGAATCGTATGACTGATTTAGGCACTGGATAGCATCAGCTACTTGAAATCGAATCTCGAAGAGCAGTATTGATTATTGGGCTCCCGAAGAGCATCGTGAAGAACATATGGCTTGTTAGATGAGTCTCGCCCCATGTCTTGGCCCCCAAGCTCAGCGACAATTAAATCCTCACAATCAACGGAGGAGTAAATGGACAAAACATACCATTGACGAAGCTGTAGGTTCGATGATTTTTAGGGCTTGGGGGAGATCTGTAGAGCTCATGGATGAATATGGTGATACATGACGGTTCTCTTGCTGCTTATGAAGCCCTGGGCAAAGAGCTTGGAAAACATCTGGACCGAATATCGACTCGTCGACATCTGAGAGCTCGCCGTCGGAATCATCCCAAACTTGCTGGTTACTTGGGCTACTGGATGAAGGTGTTGGCAAGAGTGTAGCATCCGTGCTGCTGGCAAAGGTCGTCGGTCCGGTTGGCGGGGTGTTCATGCCCTTTTCCGAACCCTCTTGCGCTCGCACAGTTTTCCTTCTCAGTCTTGATTGAGTGGTGATATTACGGATATCAAGCTTCATCCTATCATGTGCCATTCCCGTCCCTCGCCTTGCACTTTCGACAAGGTCTCTATGCACTACCACGATGATCAATCGCACGAGCGTTGTTCTCTTTCTACAGGCCAACGGTCCGAGGGGTCAATCGACAAAAGAAAAGGCTTTGACCGAGAGACAGCACAGAACCTTGCATGCATCAGCCAGAGTCGCGACTTAGTACTGGTGTCGCGGTAGATGCCTGACTAACTTTCGATGGAGGATCACCAAGCCAAGCTCTGTCGTTGAAGCGAAGACTCGAGCAGGCGTGACCTTCCCCACTCGCCCCGCATGCCGGTGGGGAAGAAGGCCGGCAGCGGGAACCTTGTTTACAGACCGTACGGTACCAAACAGTATGACTTCACGCTGGCAAGGCCCACCATCTTCTCGTTATCGCCGAAGGTCGAGCCGGACGAGGGCGAGGGCAGAGACGCTCTGGCTCTGCAGAACTTAGGGCACGGAATCATCCATCCCGCGAGCTAGCTGTGGCCATCCATAGTCGGCAAACGTGCCGTGGTAGTTCGCGACTATTGGGAATTGAGTTCCAGCCCCGAGCGATCAACCACCAGCTGATGATGGTGCGCGCACTATGAAAGACGCTGCTACTTACGGTTTGGAGGCAGAGGCTTCTCTTATTGGATCATTGCCGCTGCAACTCAGGAGGCAATCTTTCCGCCAGCGGGGAGTCGAAGCCGGAAAGATTGCCTCCCTACTGCATTGCGTAGCTTCTGAGTTCTCGCTGCCGCCGTCCTTCGGGGCTTTTCCTGAGACAGCCATGGCCATTCCCGAGTCTCACAGTTAAGGTTCGACAGTAAAGCCTGGCGCGGCAATCTGGGGAGCACGTTCTGGCATCAGATGTCATACCCGAAGCCCAAAACAGCCGAACGGGAGCCCTCTCGACGGGACACGAGTCAGACATGCCTGCCAGACATCGTTCGGTAACACTCTTAGGAGCCTCGGCTTCTTCCTTCCTGCGTCCACTCAGTGAAGCCACGGGCCTCCACTTTCTCCGCAACATAACGGGCCTCGTTTTTAATATGGGGTAAGGCCAATCTGCCTGCCCAACTGTGGGCAGACTTGGTCCAATGAAGCTAAGCCCTGTCATTCTTGGTCTTTCTCCAGTCGACCCTTTTGTCAATTCCCCTTCCCTTTCCTTTTTCTGTCTGCTTATAAGGGTTGCGCACTTCTCGCGACAACTTGGTTCGGTGCTTGAGCATTATTGCTGCGCAACCTCCGATTCGGTCACCAATTCCTCGTCGCGAAGCGCAGATCCCTCAAAATGGTTTTTACCCCACCGCCTTGGGTTCCAAGCATGCCTGGTGACTATCTCCTTTCTCCAAGTTTTGTTCAGACGCCATACCGCGAGCGTTGGAAGAAGACGTTTGTTGACATTCCCCGCAACATCTAGAGGTCCCTGATACGGTATCAGTCAACCAGTTCATGCTTGATGAAGCGTATGGCCGACGCCCCCACAATGCTTCAAAGAACCCCTTCACTTGCGGCCTCTCGGGAAAGACTTTCACAGGATTAGAAATGGTAGAGCGGGTTGAGAACCTGGCGAAAGGCCTGTCGAAAGAATTTGGTTGGGAGCCAAATAAGGGAACAGAGTGGGAGAAAGTGATTGGAATCTTTGCGCTCAACACGGTATGCGCCATGATGATACTCACGTAGATTTGAAGACGTTGAACATCCGGACTGACTGGAGCCGTAGGTTGATTCCATGACTCTGGCTTATGCTGTACACCGTCTGTCAGGTATCGCTTCTCCTGCAAATGCTGCATATTCTGCTTCGGAACTAGAATTCCAACTCAAGTCAGCTGGAGCCAAGGCTTTGTTCACTGTGAGTTTCTAAGGCGCTTCAACTTTCGAGAAACATTTTCATGGAGATCGATAGTGCATTCCACTCCTTCAAACATCCCTGGAAGCGGCTAAAGCAGCGGGAATTCCTAATGATCGCGTATATATCCTCGAGATGCCCAAGGAATTCTCTGGCAACGAAGCATTGCCATTTAAGACTGTTGGCCAGTTGATTTCTGAGGGCTCAAAATCGGGAAAACTGGAACAGTTGAGGTGGGAAAAGGGTCAGGGTGCTCGACAAACTGCATACCTGTGCTATTCTAGTGGAACTTCCGGACTACCAGTAAGTCAAGCCCCCTTACTGCATCCTCTGCCCAAGTGATAGGCTAATCATAATCTGCTTGTTATAGAAAGGAGTCATGATTTCCCACCGCAATGTTATCGCAAATATCATTCAGATATGCTTGTACGAGAAGCCAACAAGAGACAAAAGAAGCCCTGAAAACAAGACTGAGGTTGGACTTGGTCTCTTGCCACTTAGTCATATTTATGGATTGGTCGTCATTGCCCAAGCCAGCACTTACCGAGGAGATGGTGTGGTCATTCTGCCAAAGTTTGAGCTTCAGAGTTATCTCTACGCCATAGAGACACAAAAGATCAATACTCTATACCTCGTCAGTCCTACTAAACTGTTAACCGCGGGAAATACTAACCATATGGAAGGTGCCTCCGATTATCATACAAATGGCTAAGAATCAGGTTGCATGCAAGAAGGTAGACTTGAGCAGCGTTAATTGTGTCTTTACTGGTGCAGCTCCCCTTGGAGCGGAGACTGCAGATGAGCTGCAGAAGATCTATCCGTCTTGGAAAATTCGCCAGGGTTATGGCTTAACAGAAACCTGCACCGTGGTGTCATCTAGTGTCGAGCACGATATATGGTTTGGATCTTCAGGTTCATTGCTTCCTGGTTACACGGCAAAGATTGTCACTCCAGACGGCAATGACATATCTGGGTATGACCAACCTGGAGAGCTCGTCGTGCAGTCCCCATCCGTCGTTTTGGGCTACCTTAACAACGAGAATGCGAATAAGGAGACATTTATCGATGATACAGATGGAAAGGGAAGATGGATGAGGACTGGCGATGAAGCTGTTTTCAAGAAAGGTCCAAATGGATATGAGCACGTTTTCATCGTTGACCGCATCAAGGAGTTGATCAAGGTCAAGGTACGTTATTGCAGACATCGGGCCCGCAAATATACTAACGCACCACAGGGGCTACAAGTAGCACCTGCCGAGCTCGAGGCTCATCTGCTCGCTCATCCATCTGTGGCAGATGTCGCAGTCATACCAGTGCCAGATGATGCAGCGGGTGAAGTTCCTAAGGCTTTCATCGTCAAATCATCCTCTGTTGGTCTTGAAGAGAATGACAGAATGGTTGCTCGAGACATCGCTAAGCATGTACAAGATCACAAGGCCAGACACAAGTGGTTGAAAGGTGGCGTAGAATTCATCGATGTGATACCAAAGAGCCCCAGTGGCAAAATCCTGAGGAGACTCCTGAGAGATAAGGAGAAGGAGTCTCGACGGAAGAAGGGAGCGAAGTTGTAAGCGACTTGGTTCGAAATATATCGTCTGTAAGCGAGCTTGGAGGCACAGCGATGATTTTGGGATATCCTATGATTTCGAATATGAATTTGTATGCAGATTAGATTGAGCATAGATAATGAAACTTGATCTGGACCTACCAATCTACCTATCTCAAAATTACCAGAATTCTCTCGAGGTCTTCTGGCATGCAATGTAGATAGAGCACGGATAAGGCTGATGAGGGGTCACTGCTGCAGGGGGCTACACGTGACAAGGCTGCAGCCAGGTGACGTGGGGCAAATTCTTTTTTTGCGATTATCAAGCAATCTTTCGGGACCGACAACTTGTGGATTT
Organism: Coleophoma crateriformis; assembly: GCA_003369635.1. Lineage (NCBI taxonomy): Eukaryota > Fungi > Ascomycota > Leotiomycetes > Helotiales > Dermateaceae > Coleophoma > Coleophoma crateriformis. The sequence goes on along the minus strand of PDLN01000014.1, from coordinate 855,766 downwards.
ATAAATTACCATCCAAGCCATTCACAAGATTTGGCTCTCTTAATTTCTTTTCTACTCGGTCACCTCCCATTAGATTCGCATATATACAATATCATGGCGTCTTCCCACCAAAATCCCAACGAAGACGGCGATGTCTACGACCATGACGAGCCAGCGATGCTCGATCCTAATGAAGCGGGCGAGGAAATCGAAGACGATGGAGATGCCGCCATGGATTCGGGTTCCGAAGGAGAGGATGGAGGGGATAATGACGAAATCATGCAAGAGATCCAGCTGGAGAACGATTCCTCAGCACATTTCGACGCCCACAAAGACAGCATCTTCACAATTGCTCAACACCCTCTGTACCCTAATATAGTCGCAACTGGAGGAAGCGAAGGCGAGGATCTCGGCGGCATTGGTTATATTTTTGATTCTACACCTGATGCTGCACCGGTTTTGCCGGCTTCTTACCAGACGTCACCCGGCGAACCTGTCGAGAGGAAATCTTTAAGTCCGATATTTACCCTCGAAGGACATACAGATTCGATCAATGCGCTCACTTTCACCTTGCCCAACGGAGAGTTTTTGTTGTCTGGAGGACTGGATGGAAAATTGAGAGCATATGCGTCACCGAAAGGCAAGGTCCAGCCTTGGAAGTTCCTCGCTGAGGCACAGGAAGTGGAAGAGGTTAATTGGATGGTGCCATGTCCAAATCCAGCATATCCTAACACCATTGCCCTTGGAGCAAATGATGGTTCAGTATGGGTCTACACCGTCGATATGTCATCCAAAGATGCACCGCTACAAATCGTTCAGTCGTATTTCTTACATATGGAATCTTGCACAGCAGGAGCTTGGACAGCCGATGGAAAGATGTTGGCGACAGTCAGTGAAGAGGGAAGCTTATACGTGTGGGATGTATTTGGAGAGGCGGCCATGGCGGGACTCACTCAAGAGAATGGACAAACGGTGGTAGGCCTCACCGCAGTGGATCAGCGATTCGCAGTGGAGGGAGGGCTCTTCAGCGTAGCAGTTGCACCAAGCGGGGCCTTCGTCGTTGTCGGAGGAGCTGGCGGGTCAATCAAAGTTGTCGGACTCCCAAGACTCAGCGCCGAAGCATCTGGAGCCGCGCCAGCAGGACGAGGCGGTGCAGGTGCAGCATCCAAAGGTAAAGGCGGCAAGCAAACCGGTGGCAAAGCTTCTGGCGGAGCTGCCGCAGCTGGACAGGCTGGTCAGATCCTCGCCGACCTACAAGCACAAACCGACGGCATCGAATCTCTCGCCTTTGCACCACCGCCCCTCACTCTCCTCGCGGCCGGCAGTGTTGATGGTAGTATCGCCCTCTTTGACTCTGCCCACCGCTTTGCCGTCCGGAGACACATCAAAGAAGCCCACGAAGAGCATAGCATCGTAAAGGTAGAATTCGTCCAGAATGCACGAACGGGCGGGTGGTTGTTGACGAGTTGTGGTATGGACGGCGTTGTACGACGTTGGGACACGAGGGGTGGAACCGGCATGGCGAACTCGGGCTTTGTAGCGGAGTGGAGGGGCCACCGGGGAGATGGCGAGGGTGGAGGTGTTCTTGGATTTGTGCAGGGTGATGGGACACGAATCGTCACCGCCGGTGACGACGGGGTTTCGTTGGTCTTTGAATCGCCTCTGGCTTAGTCTGGAGGCCGTTGCGTATTATGGGCATGTCCTTGGAGTTGAAAACAGAGTTGGCTTGTCGATAGATCCGGAAAATACAATCTTATACCCTTTTCACATACAAACTTTGACCTCCCACTTCCTATTTATTTAAGCCGTCCAAACATGAATCTTGTGTCTGCAAATGCGACTCTAGTTGACCACTTTACAGATTGCCTTTGCCTTTGCGTTGAATCAGACACCGTGGAGGACAATAGAGAGGTAAAATAGAACTGTTTACATGAAAGCGGTCGCTTAACTTTTCACTGCTTCTTTTAAGATTGATAATAAGTTTCATTAAGATAGTAAATTTTGTGACTTAAGTATGTTTCCTGCTCGAAGCGTATAAATATGAGCCATAGAAGTGGAAACCAAGAATTCAAGATCCAGCTGTTGAGGATGCTTTGTACAATTTCCGTCCTCAACGCCCACCAACTCTAACTCCATCGCCAAACAGAAAGAAGGTACGACAGCTTCCCAGATGGAACACCTTACCAACCCATACTCCTGGACTGAACTTCAAAAATTTCGTTCCTCCACCCCCTTGCAGCTGCATTATCTTCAACTACCTCGCCTGCTCTAGCAGCCTCCTCATTCCAAAGCTTGACAACACTGCCCGGTGCATAAACACCGGCGAAAATATTCCCTCTCTGGTTCGAACCTCCTGTGATGCCCAAATTTGTGTAGAGATCTGGATCATCCTCGGGTGTGATTCTCGACAAGACGGCTCTAAGGAATGTGCGGATGTCCTGAGGGTCGCTAATGCGCGTGGCACGAAGACGCTCGCGGGCGTAGATGAGCTCGCGATTGGCGGCACGTAGCGAATCTGCAATGCCATTGGCTATTTGCATCTCGAGGACTTTGCGGATCAATGGTCGAAGGATGGGTTTGAAGATCCAAGCTAGACATGCGAATTTGCTCTTTCGGAGTCTGTAATTCAGATGGTGTATTTTCACTCGAACCTTCCTCAAACTCAAGATCTTTTCCAATCGATCTTTGCCGATTTCGACGTCAAGTTCTATATCAAGGCCACGTTCATCCATCTCGAATGAAGTTATTCCTTCGTCTGCCAGACGGAAGATTCCCTTGTGTGTTCGGAGCCAGAATCCGACTTCGTCAGCTCGTATGGACATACCCTCCAGTCGGATCGTAACAAGAGACGAAACCTTTGAAACGGTTCTCACACTATGCTTTGTGATGGACAGATCATTGTAAGTTTGAATAAAGAGCCGATATGGTAAGAAAGAGGTATGGTTGATTGTACGCCCTGGTTCTAGTATCAGGTTTTCCAGAAGTAAGGATATCTCAGGAGCGGCTATTTCTAGGCGAGGGATTGGTATGAACTGTATTGCCGAGAGGATCAAGGGAAGGAATACAGTGTAACTGTCTGCGAAGAGCTCCTGGTTGCTGGTAGTGTTGGCTGGATTAAGAATCGATGCTATCTTGGATGAGGTCTTGATGAGTTTGTGAACATCTTCGTCATTAATGACAGAGTCAAATGTTTTCCGAGCTTGTTGAATCATTGCATCAACGTCTTGCCGGAGGGAAGATTCGGTGCCGACCTCTTTGGACTTTTCCTTTAGCTCCTCAACTTTGTTTCCAGCTTTCTCAAAGAAATCAGGATCCGTAAGCATTTTTTGTATTGATGCCGCCACTTCAGCCATCATGTTCTCAAATTCGGGATCCTTTTGAGAATGATCCATAACCCTATTGACTCGCCTTTCTAGTTCTTCCCAAGCCTCCTTGTCGCCGAAAGAGCTGAGTAACAACCAGCCATTCTTGATGGCTCGATCCAATTCATCGTTCGTGTCGACATCTTCCTGTACCGTACTGATGGTTTTATCCACAGCCCGGGAGTAAACTTCAGCGTATCGCTTGATCAAGAGGCCAATCGTGTTGACTGAGTCCGAATAATCATTTCGCTTTCGAAGCTTCAAAACTGCGGCTTTCAATCTTTTGACTAAAGTCTCTTTCTGCTCTCCTGTGATATTCTCCTTCAAACTAGCACCAGCTTCTTGCCCAGTTTTCTTAAACCCATTTGTTACAATATCACCGATCTCGGCAGCTTCTGCGCCGAGCTCTTCTGCCGTCACGGGTGGTCCTGACTCTTCTCCTGGATGTTTGAGATTTTCGCTCTCCTCAGTTGATGGTTCAAGCTGTTTTGCGGCATCGTCAGCGACAGTGGATAGGGTGTTCGCAGTGTCTGCGAATACTTGTCGTCCAATGGTATTTAGGTCGGAAAGGAATAATCGAAAGTCGGAATTGGTTAAAAGTAGACTTCCAACAGTCCTGATACTCTGATATGCTATAAATCTGTGAGCACAAATATTATCTAGCAGTCATCTACCTACCAGCTGACGCATCTGCTTTGGCTCGCGTGGTTGTAGCAGTTTGGACCAAGTCAGGAACATTGACAGACATTCGAGCATGAATCAGGAACCAGATGAAATCTTGAATCTGATCCTTGTCATTCTTATTGCGCACAAGATCGATGAATTCCGAGAGCCATTGTTTGGTGTACTTCAACAATTGCCGTCCACTATCACTCAGGCCAGGGGTTTCAGGGTTGAGGATATCCGACGCAAGTATAGTTCTTAAGTTGATAATGACTTGCTCAGTCGATGGCATGTAACCCTTTGCGAGAGCTCTAATCATCTGATATGAATGCAATTTCTGGTGCAGTTGTCTCTGCCTGACCGTGTCATCTGCATACCGAGGAAGCAGAGGCTCAGTATCCGCAGACTTTGACTTCTTTCGGGAACCGAAGCACGACGACATGTTGACGAGGAAAAGATGGTGATCGACCGCAAATTTCGTGTTTGGACGGCAAGGGCAATGAATGCTAAGGAGAAATGCTGCGCTCTTCACGAAATGGAATTGGACGAATTCGATGACGGATGTGGGAATGTGTAAAGTAATGACGCGTGCGATCGTCTTCCCCACACTCTGGTGAATTGACTAGAAGGCGGTAGTCACCAATGGGACAGTTGAGGGGTGGAATCTGGCATGTGGTAGTTCTTTGCCGCCTTTTATTGCATGGACGATGTTATGTGTAAAGCGCTGGACATGCTGGTTTGATGCGACGAAGTACCCGAGCTTCCAGACCTGAGCTCCAGAAGCTTGGGCGAACACGACAACGGAGGCACGTCATCGAAGACGATCAACGATAAGACTCATAATCTCGGGCTATGGTTATTCCGTTCTCTCAAGATTCTACTCCGACAAGCATGAATGATTCACAAAACCGTGCATTCGGACTTGCGATTGTGGATTGCTAGGGAGCAACGCAAAAGAAAGCACACTTAAGTCAAGCGCTGGCCGCTGTACTTCTGCCAGGCTTAATTCCCGGCCTTTTCCAGCCATTTTCACGGGCACCAACTAAGTGGTCTGTTCAAGCATCGCGAATCCAGATAAGAAGATAGTGGACGCACCCCACCCACTGCAACCGCTTCGCAAAAAGTTGTCCCTCTACAATTTAGCGCAACACCACGAACATCTCAGCAATGGATCAGCGGAAGGAGGAGGTCACTAGAAGACCACTCTATGGTAACAAGCACTGCTACTCGGCAAAGAAGAGAATATCTGCTGACCGGTGACAGTCTACGACTTGCCCCAGGACATCCTCGCAACTCTAGAACGAGCGGACGCCACCGGTTTGGGCCCAGTCGCGACTGATCTCGAGGACGATTCACCCGTACCAGAGACCATTCTCGAATCTAAGGCCGAGAATGGAGGATCCAAATCATGCTCCTTGTGCGGGGTGACTTTCCCGACCCTAGAAGATCAGCGAAGTCATAATCGTTCCGATCTGCATAGCTACAATTTGAAGCAAAAGGTTCGCGGTGCAAAGCCTGTCTCGGAGGTTGAGTTTGAATCGCTCATCAAAGGTACATCATTTGTCGCGCATGTGTAGCTATTTGCTGATGCGACCTAGACTTGAATGAAAGTCTTTCAGGCTCTGATTCGTCTTCCGACGAGGATGAAGAGACGAGTACTCGTAAGGAGACGACATTGAGCGCCCTGCTCAAGAAACAAGCCGCAATTTCAAGCAACAACAATACGGAGGAGGAAGATAACTTTGCGCGCAAAACACGGAAACAAGGTTCTGGGAAGGCGCCACTTCTTTGGTTTTCTACTCCCACCCTGCCGCCAAATACATACCTGGGATTCTACCGCGCGATATTCACTAACGAAGAACAAGAGAATGATTCTAATGCCCTGGACATAATCAAGAAGAAACAACTTGCTCCCAAGCCCCAGCCAAAACCTGCTGAGATACAAAATGGTATACCTCTTCCCTCAGCTTATACTGGTCCGCATTTCTTCCTTTGCATGATCGGTGGTGGCCACTTCGCAGCTATGGTTGTATCATTGGCTCCAAAGCAAACCAAGTCAGCGTCGGGCCCCATGTCACGAGAGGCAACTGTGCTTGCGCACAAGACTTTCCACAGATATACAACGCGACGGAAGCAAGGTGGTGCACAATCTGCCAACGATTCTGCCAAGGGTGCTGCTCATTCTGCTGGCTCAAGTCTTCGTCGATATAATGAGCAGGCTCTCACCGAGGAAGTTCGATTGTTATTGCAAGATTGGAAGGGTATGATCGACACCTCAGAACTGCTATTCATTAGAGCAACAGGAAACACGAACCGAAGGACTTTGTTTGGCCCCTACGAAGGACAAGTATTAAGACAAAATGATGCAAGGATCCGAGGATTTCCATTCAATACTCGCCGAGCGACACAGAGCGAACTAATGAGATCATATATCGAACTTACTCGAGTCAAGGTCACGGAAATCGATGTGGCTGCTATTTCTGCGGCAAAAGCTGCTGCTGAAGAAGCTGCAAGGCAGTCTGCTGCTGCCAAAGCAGCGAAGAAAGTAGCGCCGGCGGCACCGAAGATCTCAGAGGAGGAAGAGATAGCGTTACTGCACACGTCGCAGGTCCAAGCTCTCATACGTCGCTCAAAATTGCCCGCCTTGCTCTCATATCTCAGCACCAACGAAATCTCTCCCGACTTTGTATTCCATCCCAAAGACACTCAGCAAAATCACCATGCCCCAACAGCGTTGCATTTGGCTGCAAGTCAAAACTCTCCACCGCTTGTTACGGGTCTTCTCATCAAAGCTGGAGCTAATCCCACGATACGGAATGGCGATGGGAAGACACCATTTGAACTTGCTGGCGATCGTTCCACTCGCGATACATTCCGTGTCGCACGATCTGAGCTTGGTAAAGATAAATGGGATTGGGACGCAGCGTGTGTTCCGGCACCTCTAACCAGGAAGGAAGCCGATGAGCGAGATGCACGCGAAAGAATGGACGAAGCCAAAAAAGAAAATGCTCGCCGGAAGGCAGAAGAGGAAAGACTGAAAGAAGAAGGACCCAAAGTTACGGATGATGGGAAGCTGGGAAGGGCCGCAGGTCGCGGGAGATCTAAGGTTCTCGGCCAAGCATATCGCAATTCAAGACAGGAGGAAGTCAAAGGCTTGACGCCTGAGCAGGTAATGCGGCTTGACCGAGAAAAAAGAGCCAGAGCCGCCGAGGAAAGGATGAAGAGGCTTGCGGGAGGTAGTTAATACGGCAGATATAGACCATCTAGACAATCCTCTTGCCAGCCATGTGTTCGCCAAGATGTTCCACGCTGTGGGATAAGGCGGCTTTTTAGAAATGCCATGACCACGATTTGGCCAGTCGCTTGAAGCATTAACCGAGCCGCGGGGGTAAGAGCTTTTCCGACATGCGGAGACCCCAGATTCTTCATCTACCTTATCTCAATCCTGTCCGGTCCTGTACTGGTGACGCCCGAAATGGGACAACACCACATCATACAGGCCTCACGGAACCTAGTGTTGGTAAGTGCACCACCAGCTAACACCGAGGTCTTCCGAGCAACTTCACCATACCCGGGAAGCGTTGCCATTATAAAGCTAAGTGGTTCGCGTCTCATCTCCCCATCCTTTCTTTTGACGTCTCCTGCTCTGCTGTGTCGTCTGCCACGATGCCGTCGAACAAGAATCTCTACATGTCGGCGCTCATCGCTTGTATGACATCTGCACTTTTCGGGTACTCAGTAGGCTTCATTGGTGGTCTGCTCGTGCTTCCTTCCTTCCTACAGCATTTTCACCTGTCAAGCCTCCCTGCTTCTGCTCTCGCCACCGCGCAGGCTCGAATTGTTACCGTATGGCTCGTTGGTGCGCTTTTCGGCGTGCCCCTCGGCATGCCAATCTGCGCACGATGGGGCCGCAAGCCTTGTCTAGTCTTCAGCGCAGCTCTCTATGTGTTGGGGACAGTATTGCAGTTACTTGACTTTGGTGGCAGAATCGAGGCCTTTGAGATTGGCAGGTTAATTAACGGTCTAGGCGTGGGAGCAGGAACCTTGGTGTCGCCCATGTAGTGCGTGAGATATCGCCCCCGAAAGTCCTACTGTTGAAGTCCGCTGACCTGGAGTTTTCTGTCTGACTGCAGTATCTCCGAGATCTCGACACCGAATACTCGTGGCATGTTGATGTCGGGCTACCAGACTCTTCTTCAGCTGAGCGCCTTGGCTGGGTTCTGGGGCGCCTACATCTCGAACGCTCTCCTCCCTTCTTCTTCGTCCCTGCAATGGCAGGTTCCGGTCGCGGTTCAGCTTGTCCCTGGGATTCTTCTCTTCCTCGGCACATTTTGCATCCTGCCTGAGACGCCCCGGTATCTGGCCGAGAAGAACGATATCGCGGGAATGGAAAAAACCCTCAAGTGGTTGAGAGATCTGAAGAGTGGAGACCGGGAACTGGTATTAGAGATTGAGGAACTTGCTTTAGCTGCTAATATGGGCAAGATGATGATGGAAAGGACGCAGAGTTTTGGGCGAGAGATTTTGAAGAAAGCTGTTCGGAAGAGGCTCTTCGTTGGCGTAGGCTTGATGATTGGGCAGAACATGGTCGGGTTGAATGCTCTGAATTACTGTAAGTAAGTCTGCCGTTCTAAGGATTTGTACTAACAAGATTTCCTAGATGCGCCGGTGATTTTTATGTCAGCAGGCTTTACATCCGTTTCTTCTTCCCTCTTCCTCACGGGTATCTTTGGGCTCGTGAAGCTGGTTTCAGCGATTGCGTTTATGTTTATCTTCGTCCGCGTGAAGGGAAATCGATTTTGGCTCATTCTTGGATCAAGCATCTGCGGTATCTCTATGCTAATCCTAGGTTAGTCACATCCGTCGTTCCCTCAGACCGGAGTCCTTGCTTGATAGCCTACTATCTGATCATTTGTGCTAACCTAAGATATGAAATAGCTTACTTTGTACGCTCACTCCCACCGCCAGGTAAGATTCATGAGGCAGATCTTACGCTTGGTGGTGTCATCTCAGTCGCGATGGTCTATCTCTTCGCTTTCTCCTTCTCAGTCTCTTTAGGGCCCATTAGCTGGAACGTCTGTAGCGAGGTACCATCCCTTTTCTGATTCCTTCACTTGTAGCCAATAGAGAAAGCTGACAACATGTAGATTTTCCCATTACATATCAATGCAAAATGCTGCACAATTACAACATGCACGCAGTGGTTATTTCAGCTGCTGGTTGCCTTCATCACACCACCACTCTTGAACAGTGTTGGATGGGCTACATAGTAAGTGATATTGCTCTAAGGGCCGTTAGGGCTCGCCAGACTCTCACCAACTTACATGCAACTAGTTTGATCTATGCCATCTTCTGTGCAGTCACTCTCACGTGGATCATCTTCTGTGTCCCCGAGACTCGAGGTGTAGCATTGGGCAAGGAGATGGATGCGGTGTTTAGTGCTTCAAAAGAAGAGATAGACGAAGAGGCAGAAGTTGAAGAATTAGAAAATACACCTCTCCTGGGTGGCAGGATTCGGAGAGGAAGTGCTGTGAGTTATAGCTGAGACTCATATATGCACCCTATAGCCCTCGTTTTCCTATTTCTTGAAGCAACATGTGCTATGTATGACTATTTCAAATGCGCAAACCAAACTCAATGAGCTATTCTATTCGTGTATAAAATAATATAAGTGTCGGATATCAACGATATATCTGCTATCTTGTGCCACAGTTGCTTGCAAAGCTGGACAACTAATTCACTTCAGGATGGAGTAGGGTACGGTTTCTATTTAGCGCACGTGGAAAGACGATCCAAAGCTCGCCATAACACCGATTTCGTTCTTGTGTGCTGACCATCACCCTCAGCGGTGGTCCACCTCCTGATATAGCTTTTAGGGCAGCTGCATGTATTTCTATAAATCTCAGTCATGGCAAAGCTCCCCCAGGCTTTGATAGAGCAGATACATTAGAGGATCTCTGATCAATAGTAATTACAAGTCATTAGGCCCCGTCAGGATTTAGGAGTAGATAGTTGAATTGTTTTGGAAGACAATTCTTCTACCAAAGCTATTAGTGATACACCCACTGTGCTACTGTGGCTTAACACTTGGCAAAATTATCACCCCCTCTTATCGAATTAGATACAAGTGTTTTGCACAGTTATGATATTCATTAGTATAACATCTTGGGTTCTGTAAGTCACAATTATGGGTAGCCAAGTTCAGTACTTGACCCTTAACTTTGCCTTTATGACTAGGTGCTCTTCTTCTTCAGGTTTTTATCACATTCCTATAACACGTAGTGAATCTGATCGAACCAAACCATGCTACTGCTTGCTACAATCCTACATTTTCTGCATTGAGCCCTATTACGCTTTATATGCACTATACTAAGGACATACTTTATTGAAATTTTTGCCTAGATTACATCTATCCTTTTAGCCTTATCTCCTGGGACTCCAGTCACTTTTAACTAAAGTACCACTTTAATCTCGCAACTGACAAGATAAAGGGCTTTTCTTGAGACCACGGATACCTACACATTTAGCAAGGGCTCATCATAAATCCATGTTACGCTTCAGAGATGAGCTTCCCTTGATGTCTTGAAATAAATTGGTTTCCTCCCCCTTTACCATATTAACAAGAAACCTGTCACCATAAGTATATTGGTGCTGAAAGACCAGTCGCAGTTGTGTCTAATTCCATAACAGTGAGTAATACTTTGTCAAGTGCTAAGCTGCAGTAGCACGGTGAGTACATCACTAATAGCTTTTGTACAACCCCCGCCCCCCAACACTCCTTATTACCTGTAGTAATATGAATTAGGGTTTGTCACTTACGGCTACACAGTAAGGGAACCTGGACATGTCATCTGTCTTTTATATACAAGTCTCAGAATGTAGACAGGTAGTTGAGTTGTAGATGATCTGATCTGATAATATCATTTTTGTATGCTTTGTCGCCTTTTCGTAGCAGACATTCACGATCGAAGACTAAATTGGCTACTTGCGGCTAAGATAGATGAAAAAAAGAAAAGCCTTACGTCTGTATTTGTAGGATTTTCACTTGTTTTGAAGAGCCTCGGTTGAAATCTTCATGATCATACCAAACGGAGAAATTATGCTTTTGCCATTGAGAAATTGTCTTACCTATTACATCCACCTCGTGGCAGCATCTCCTTTGATGATACCCTCAAGCTCGCTAGTCGTCCAGCCGCCATAAAAATCACCAGGCTGGGGCTTCACCAGTTCGCCGTCTACATAGCAATCCCAAGGACCGGCATAAAAGCTTACGTAGCCTTTTAGATTGGTAAAATCCGGGGTGGGTTTCTCATATGACCAAATTCGGTCAGCTACAGTCTCTGAAGGAGAGTTTGGTGAGGCGATCGAGTAGTATGTTGCCCAGCCTTTCCATTCGCAGAATGTGGATTTAGTTGTTGTGGTTAATGGAAGGTGCACGGAAGATTTAGGAAGGTAGTATGCTAGGGTAGTATTAGAAGTCATGCCGCAATCTGAAAAAGCCGCGAGTGAAGAACTTGCTTGGTGGATGGTAAGTTTCAAGCACCCAATATGATTCTTTGGTGTCTGCAATTGTCTTCCCATGCCATTTTACTTCTAAGCGTCTTGAAGTGCGCTCTAGTAATGGAGGACGAGGGAAGTTCTGCACATTAAGCTTAGGCTTAGGAGGCATTCTTGATTGATTATAGGGTTTGAAACAACACGTGAGTACTTCTACACGAAAATGATGGTTTGGACCAGTAAGAGGTTCTAACGTAGTTTGATAAACTTGTAAAGAGAAGCAGGAGGACAGAGGTGAAGTTGGAGTTGAAAGTCAGTACTTATATGCGCGACTGGTCCTCTCCATCCACCGTAAAAGCTTGGCCTTCGCAAGTGCGTCACTTTCTCCGATCGACCACGAGGCTACTTGCAACCTTATCTGCTGCAAGACACCACTTCCCGGAATCTCCATTCTCACAAGCAACGTTTTCCTGCGACGCCATCTTGTAATCCCCCAAAGAAAGCCCAGCCCAGCATGTCCGGCCTCGAGAAAGCCCTCTTCAACCTCAAGGTATGCCGCATACCCTCAGCGCTTATTCTCGTACACTTCCGCAGCATGGCTAGAGCAGCCTGCTGCGATTGGAACCCGCTTTCAAGCGCCTGCTGACATTTGTCTTTCACAGTTCACAGCAAAGCAACTAAATCGCCAAGCCGCAAAAGCTGGAAAAGACGAGAAGACTGAGAAGGACAAGCTCAAGAAGGTGACCATTCCGAACCCCAAGAACCCCGCAGCAGGCTCTGATATCGAGATAGGCAATCCAACAGGGCCACAGCGACATCGCCAAGATCTATGCGCAAAATGCGATCCGGAAGCAGAATGAGAGACTGAATCTCCTGAGATTAGGGAGCCGCATTGATGCAGTTGCGAGTCGGGTTCAGACAGCTGTCACGATGAGGCAGGTTACGGGAAGCATGACGAATGTGGTGCGGGGCATGGACCAGGCTATGAAAGCTATGGACTTGGAGAAGGTATATCTCTCAGGAGATCTGTCTTGGGGAGAATTGCAACTGACATACTTGCCTCTAGATTTCTGCGGTTATGGACCGTTTTGAGACCCAATTCGAGGATCTTGATGTCGCTACGGGTTATTATGAGAATGCTACGACCTCAGCGACTGCAGTTGGTACGCCGCAGGAGGATGTCGACCGATTAATGAACCAGGTTGCAGATGAGGCAGGTGTAGAACTGCACCAGGAAATGGAGGGTGCCAAGGCGGTATCGGCTGCTCCAGTCAAGAGTGGCCCCACAGAAGTTGAGGAAGACGGATTGGGAGAGAGATTGAGAGCTTTGAGATCATGAGTGTAGAAATGCGACTGGTATAGTGGCGTTGGTTTTGACGGCGTTGGGGATCTATTATGCTGAGCTTCTAGCTGAATAGTGGTACTGTATCTCTGCCATAGAAATGGCACAAGTTTCATGTTTCACTTTCTTGGTAGAATGCCAAGTTTTTATTGCGAGTTTGTTCAGCCATTTTGCATGTTGTCCACGATAGGATATACCTCAAGAAGCAAAATACTGTCGAGACCTTCTGCGTGAATCCTCTTCCCTAGCTCAGCCTGTCAACTTCCAGGCCGTATGTTCAAGACATGAGCAAACTCCTCAATAAAAAGTGAGCTTCCATCCAGTATGGACATGTGAAAGCTGCGCGACTCATTCGAAACTTAAAACGAGGTACGTTTGCCAGGAAGATGAAGATATTGCCTTACCACTATCATATAACGTTCTGATTTCTTTTATTAACCCGAGGTGAAAGAAAGCATATCAGGCCAGACATGCCATGCTGATGAGGACACAGACTTTGAGCAGGCAATAGTGGTTAGGAGTATTAAGTACAGGCTTCTTAGCAATACTGAATGCTGATATACAGCCTGTACCACGGTTCGGGCATTACTTGGTTCTCCCATCAAGAAGCATATATTGCCACTCACTCACGGTTTGGGCAAATACTTAGTTCTCCCATCGAGAAGCGTATTGCCACTCACTAAGGTGGTTACCACATTGCAGCATTGATGATCTATAGACAGACGCTCAAATTTTTGATTCGGAGTCTAGGCCTATACGAGACCCCTTTCGGAAAGGACAGGATATCTGCAGTATGAACGTTATGCTTGGTCGACCGTATGAGCAAGAAATCCAACTGGCAGGGTGTTTTCAGTTTTGCTTATGGAGACAAATCCGGCGACGACGATGACGATAGGCGGCTACTTACTTTTTCGTTACTTTATCATGTTAGCAACGCTCCTGGCACGAATAAAGAAGAACTCTCGTACCTTAATGGAGGCTGGGAGCTTTGTTGTTTATATTTCAGGCTTTTAATCATGTGCTTGCTTCTCGCTGTGTTGGGTATTGGACGCGACGGGCAGCAAGCTGGTAGTGCTAAGGCAACGATAGATCACAAGACCCATCGTGGCTTGTCCACAAGGCCAGGATTGGAATACCTGGGACAAGACCGTTCAGATCGCTGCTCCTGTCAGGCTTAGTATCCGGCGGTCTGGACGACCCCATCTGTTCTCCAGCGTCTCCGATGATCACTATCCCCTCTACGACATCCAACTGCCCCGTCTGCCGGTAGATCACGCGAAACAAACGTCATGGTCCAGGTACCAGCCATCCACAGATATCCCTCTAGACACCCTTTCGGCGTGCCGTTGCCTCGGATGCTGCTCCTTTCCGGCCATTCTGTGGTTGTGCCTAGTACACTACGTGCTGCATTAGAGCAAGCAATGAGATTTTTTCGACAAGAAACTTTATCGCCAAGAACGGATGCTACTGAGAGGTACAGCAAATCAGATGCTGTCATTAGATCATGATGCGTAGTCGCGCAGGCTCGAGCACTTGCGAGCCTTCATCACAGCAGTCCTTCCAAACGATGGATTCGCCTACCGACCGTGGCTTGTTGGCCATGAGGGGACAGAGTTCTACGGTGACGGGATCTCTGATAATAGATGTCCTTTTAACTCTTGGGCTTCGTGCCAAGTTCTCAACTCTATTTTGGGAAGCAGTACCTGCATGCGGACGATGCGCTGCGTAGCACGGCAGATGGCGCACACCAGCAGCTCGCTTGGGGGGCAGATCAAATTATCTCCGTCTGGTCTTCCTCTTGTTCGTGCAACTTCACCTCTCCGCTTGGACACCCTGCGCTGAGCGTCCATCCCTCATCGGGCAAGACGCATGAGTCCATGCTGACGGTCCATCATCTGTTGTCCCGCTCAACCTTGGGTCAATCCCTTTGCGGTGCATACAGCACACCCACGTTCTCCGCCTCGCGGTGCTAGTGTTCCTCGATGGCGGCTGGTGTCCCTGCAAGTGCAGCGTGACGGGCTCAGCGAAAGCGTTTAGTGACGCCAACGATCTGTCGATAAAGTAACTTCTCAAGGCGCCATGTCGAATCCGGACTCGATCACGGCCCCTGGCCCTCACGACCTCCAGTGTGCTGGGCGAGATTCACGTAATGGGCGTGATTCCTCCAGCCGATGTCCTCCCCCGGGCCTGAGGCGTCTCTTGGCCCTGATGATATGTAAAGACGGCCTCTCTTTCGTGGGTTCGAGCGCGTTTGCTAATATTTCTGGTCTCCATTTCTCTGCTACAGAGGGATTGTCAGTCCTTTACCAGTTTGCTTTCATCATTATTGCCCAATCACAACACATTCAAACAACCCGGTTATACCTGTAGCATTTTGGAGTGTGCCTGCACATCATCGACCAGATAGCCTGTCGCAGTTTTACCACTTCAAAACAGCTCGCTGCCTCTTGACATCAGCAGACAAGCGACCTGGAGCTGACGACAATCCAAGACCAACTCGTACAGAAGCTGCGCACAAACATCACTTCGAAACATCAGGAGTTCACTGCGACTCGACGAATCGCATCACCGACTTGTGCAACGTACAGGTTTGGACGGGAAGCGCAAGAATTGTCTGTGCCCAAACTTGATCTTCGCTCGATATATAGTATTCGACTTAAAGGTCCTGTTCGAAAGGTGTGGACGGGTTCTTGGTTTTTGGGTCTGCGTACTCTTCTACGTGGTTTTCTTATTCCTGGAGACTCGACCGGTTCGAAGGTCGACCATCGCTCCAGTCTCGCTCGTTACCAGTTTTGTATAAATTGCTGTTACTGTCATAATTCATGATGGGGAACACCTTTGGCTCCATCTCCTTGGCTAATAAGTTCGGGTAAGCTTTGTCGCTATGATCTCAGTAGCCATGACTGATTTGCTTGGAGAATTGTGTTAGGAGGTTTGATTTTTTTAACCTTTTTTGCCGGCTTTGCCAAGGTCATGTACAATAGAAGAAGGTAAGTCTATGACACGAACTGGGGCATTCAGAGAACAACAATTAATTCTTTGCAGACTTGCGATAGCAACAAGAAATGCCGAGGGCATTGAGGCTGCACAAGGGGGAAACACCCGAGAGAAGATTAATGCCAACAAGGTTTTTGGGGAAGGAGATCTTTTCGGAATCAGAGCCATAGAGAGAGGCTATTTTGGAGGAGTGGCTCAGAGTGCTCGAAAGCCATCATCACAGAAGAAGTCCACCCGTATCAGACCTGTGAGCATCAGGCCAACAAGCTCGGCACCAATTTCCCCAATCCGAGGAATGGCAAGCTCATCATCCAAGATTGATGCCCGACTTCAGAAAGCCGTTGCAGCGCCTCAGCCAGAGACTCCTGGCTTGGACGCTCCGAAATTCAAGCCTAAGCATCGACCTTCACCACTTGACCTGGCCTCTGAGCAAACTGATGTAGAATACGGCAACGATGATTTATCTACTCCAGGACATGAGTTGTCCCCATTGAACTTGGCGCCACTGGAATTTGAGGCTACGTATCTTAAGAGCCTTACAAGCTCAAACTCAGACGACGACTGGGATTCACCTCTCGATCTTCACTTCAGCCAGTCCCACACGCCAGTTTCCCCTCTTGCTAAGAGTAGACCACAGTCATACATACCTCGTCTTCGTTTACCAGGAGAGAATGATATGAGCCTCAATTTTGATTTGAACCTCTCACCTCACTCAGAAGGGGGCGAGTCTTTCCAAACAGCCCCATCTAGACAAGCATCGAAAGCCACAACCATTCTCAAGTCTCCAAGGTTCCAAGAAACTCAGCGGCCCAAGTCACCGTCATCGAACCTCTCCTTATTCCCCAATACTTCACATGCCCGGAACTTTCGCGCTCCTTCGCCTCTTTCCACTTCACCTACTCGGAAGCTATCCCACGCCAATGCCCTCGAACTTGACGCTTTCCCACCGCCACCGCCGGTTCCAGATGACAGCTACTACGAGAACGATGAATCTCCATCCGAGTTAAATGATGTGTACGGAAAAGGGAAAGGAGTTCTACGAAACTCTGATGTTAAGGTGAAACGAGTATCAGTCTACCAACCCCAGCGCGAGCGATCCGAATCACCTCGAAGCCGCCGTGCTCGAGTTCGATCATCTAGTATATATAGCTTCTCACGATCTCGCTCACGTTCAATTGAGACGACGGGCCACCAGCGCTCGGCATCCTCTGGTTCCATCGCACGCACCAAGGATTCCATTAGGGGCCGCCACTCTCGCAATATCTCAGTAGAGGAGAAGCGCCGCAGCCGTGATCGTGACCAGATCCACTACGACCCGAAGGAACACCACCGTAACCGTAGCGGATCTGTTCAAGGGCGAGCCATTGATTTCGACAACCCGCGCTCCAACCCCTTCATGGATGCGCACGCCATTTTTGACGCAGCATATGTTAGTGACGAGGTGACATCCGTCCTCAGCGATCGGGTTTCCAACATGAAGTCCACGAGTGGGGGAGGGAGTCGTGTGAATTTCACCACGACAAATTACGGCTCTAAGGACCAGGGATCCATCAAGCTTGATGCTGCTCCTTCGGACAGCTCTGGTATCCAAATCGCTCGTCGTGCTCAAAGCATTTCTGGTCATGGTAGCCCTAAGAAGAATGCTTTGCAGACCACGATCATTGAGGTCACTTCCCGCCCTGGTTCTATTAAGACTCTCACACCTCCTATGTCGTCAGACAAGAGTACCTTCTTGCCTAGCCCCGTGAGGGAAGAGGAGGGGGCTTTTTTCTAACTGCATCTCTTTTACCCAGAGAGCGCAAGAAGCCCGCAAAAGTCAAGCCTCTTGCTTTGTGAAGGAATAAGAATAAGTGTGACCCGGATTCTGGCCTTCGTGAGATACCCTGGAATCTTCTGCAAAAATTCTTCAATATGGGTGTTATCTGTGGTGTATTGAGTTTACAATAACCAGGGGCAAGGGAGTTTTTGACTTTGGGAAATCTGGATATACACTTGCTTTATTATTGTTGCTCATCTAGGTATACTTTTTTTAATCAACTTTACCCTTCATTGAATATTTGTAAAATATACATACGTAAAATGCTTAGCTATACCATTATCACAAATACTGCATGGCAATAATTCCTTTACATGGCCATGGACTCTGACGCTGTGCTGTTACGTCAACGACAACTCTATACAAACCCAGAAAACAAAAACCACCTATCAGATCTACGCTATTGAACCTAGCTTACGAATTGTGTATCGATGCATACCACGCTTCAAAGAAACCCTGATGCAAAAATTGACAATGATACCTTAAAGAAACCTTGAATGGCCTCGAATGTCGCGTCATGAAGGCTCGTTATGGCTAACCCAAACTCGATGCGACAGATGCGGTCATCCCTGCCTCTTGACATCATTGGAAAGCAGGTGTGTTATTCCTTTTCTTCAAGAATATAGCCTTTGGTGTCATTCCTTCCAAGCATCGAGTTTTGGTGGGTGGAGGAAAATAGGAGGTCGAAGTCGAGGTACCTCATAGCGAGTGATAGGTAACTTGGAGTCGTGGACGTACTCGGCTATTCCGATATTGCGCTGGACTGAACTGGCTTGCTTCGATGTAATTGAATTGGCAGTGCCCCCTCTGGTTGGTTTTGACAGGCAGACTAAACAATCTTTCTACCTTAACTTATGTACAACCTACCTTGTGTAAGCGATAGAAGGTCACCAACATGAATCAAAGTGCAGTTCAAAGAATCAGAAGCACACGCCCTGCGATTTTTGCAGAGGTGGTTGACTTTGAGAGGAATCATATTCATCTATACTTTCTGAAACCTCGCTCCTCTTCAAACCTGGCTTCCACGGCTTGCAAAGTCTCATGATCGTAGACATCCTCAAGAGTTTGATTGCCACTGAGGACCTTCTTCTCGTGGATGTTTGCTTCTTCCTTGGTCAAGCAGACTAGATCCGTAAGCTTGAGTTTACTTGTCTTTTGTCCCTCGATTTCCATGTCCATAGTGCTACCCGGCTCAGGCTTCCTCCAACGAACCAAGACCAATCGTGTAGATAAGCCGCTGAGTACACTGCGCCCCCTGAAGACTTCTTCGACAATATATCCTACATCGCTCGACGTGACACCGAGCTTAAGACCTCTAGCATCTTGTCCAGGTGTAGTAGCCCTGGCAAGCTTCTCTTCTGATCCTTGGAGATTGGCCAAAATACTATCGTACAACTTCTCCCGTCCCTTGGCTGGAAGGTAGTCACATGGATACCCTGTAACCTGGAGAATAATATGGTTTGCTACCGTGTAACCAAAAACTGCTGGCATGGTACCCAGAACAGGCAGAATTCTGACTCTGAAATCTGGCAGCACACCAAGATCGCCAACAGAACCCTTGGCATATTCTTCTTCTGGTAGAGGAAGCAGTTGTGCTTTTCCCGGACCAGGTTTTTCGGTCGAGTAGACTACTGGAATGCCAGAACTAATTCCAACCATCCGTAAACGGCGGCGCGTTGATCTTGAAAGTGGATCTTCAGTGCTGTTTGAAATGTCCCCAATGAAGATTCTGGTAGGATCCGACTTGCATCCGGCACCCATGGAAGATATTACTGGTAGCTTGTTCTTATAGCAATACTCGAGCAGTGAGACTTTGCTCTCGATGTTGTCGATTGCATCAACTACATAGTCAGGTTTTCTGCCATCCTCCCATGGGCCAAGCAAAACATCTGCTGCTGCTGGACCGTAGAGCTCGTTTCGAAGATCAAAGTGTACCCAGGGTGTGATTTGTTGCAGCCGTTTTCGCAAGCACTGTACTTTGGGTGTACCAACATCTGCGAGAGTCGCTACCGCATGCCGGTTCAGTGACGAAAGTGTAACTTGATCGAAGTCGATGAGTCTAATATGTGAGACACCTGAGCGAGCGAGTGCAGCAGTGCAGTGAGACCCAACTCCTCCACAGCCAACTACTACTATATATGCTGACCGCAGTTTCGCCAGTCCTTCGTCGGTAAGAAAAACTCGATTTCGGGCCAACTGTTCTAGAATGAGTTCTACCACGCGTCAGTAAGTATTTACGGTCTTCATGCAGTAACGGGTATTGAAATACCATCATCATAATCGCCTTTCTGCGCTCTTACTGCCAAAGCAGCACCTCTTTCGTCTTCCTTGCTCAATCCTGTGGGCGGAGAAGCAATACCTAGATCTGAAATCTTCAAATGCATCAGTAATAACACCAAATAGTAGCCAGCAGCACTTTCACTTCGTCTTTGTAATACACACCTTGTTCGCATGATGTTTGCTTCCTAGCTGCGGAATACTCCTCTTCAAATCCTCGACTTTCTCTTGTCTCCGAACATGTTGATAACCAAGAATTGCACCTGCAACCACGGCACCTGACACAATAGCAGTAGCTGCAAACTGCGCCTGTGAGGACGAGGTTGTGCGAGAGAACCAGGAGCTCATGCTGGTCAACGCTGATGGTGGCGGGGAAGATGGCGGAGTTTTATGCTCTTTGTTTTCCTCCCAATCGTCTTCGGAATCGTCTCTATATCTGTCATACGACCGATTATATCGCCTCTCCATGGCATATGTAAAACATGGTGGATCGTGAATTCATAATGATGGAGTGCTGAAGTCTGTAAAGATTTCCGTAACTGGTAGAATTTTGAAGCTTCTCTCAGCCTTGCGTCATGCTCCACTCCGGCTGCCGTAACAAACACCTATCTTGAGCTTCCAAGCTCTGAACTGCGACAGCGAGAGCTCCATTCAAGAGGTTTATAAACCTCGAATCCCATCAAAATGCGACCTCCAAAGTCCCTCCTGTGCCTGGCACTCTCGATTCTACCTACTGCGGTCCTAGCTGTTTTTGCCGACGAAGCAGGAGTTGTGGATTACCACTACGAGCTACTCGGCCTGCCTAAGCCAGATACGACATTCTTCTATCGTCCACGGAAAGAGGATAAGGCAAGCCTATTATATACGCTGAGTGATTTGGGTGTCGTTGGAGCAGTGAATCCCGGCACTGGTGTGCCAGTGTGGCGACAAGTCTTAAGTTCTGGATCGGACAGCTTAAGCAATGGCTTGTTGAGAGGTGTTGATGGAGACGGCGTTGTGGTCAGCGCGTTAGGAAAGACTGTGAGCGCATGGGATGCGATCAGTGGGCGATTGAAATGGCAAAGCAAGTTTTCTGGTCAAGTCAGGGATCTGGAGGTCATGGAATCTGCGATTGTGTCTGCGGAGGCAAAGGATGTCCTAGCCCTGTACGAGGATGGGAACAAAGGAATTCTGAGGAGACTCACAGGAAACGGAGGTGATCTGAAGTGGGAATTTACGGACGAAGCGTCTGGTGTTCCCTTTCAAATCAGCACAAGCCCTAAGGATGTTTTCGTCATCAGCCTACATGCTGCAGGTGCAGGATACAATCTGAAGGTTACAACTCTTGATCCAGTTACCGGAAAAAAGGTGGATGAATATACGCTCTCATCCAAGTCAGACATATTCGATATCGAAGACATCTTGCTGGTAGGGGCAAGCTCCGCTGCTCCCATTCTTGCTTGGACAGACCAGGCTAAGCAGGAGGTCAAAGTCAACATCCTGGGAAAGAAGGCCGTACAAAATCTGGCTTTAAGAGAGGCTGATGGAAAGTTGACAAAGGTCACACTTCATGCACCTCACTTACCGCAGTCTCAACCACATTTCTTGGTATTCAGCCAGTCAGCTTCTGCCAACCGTGCTGATGTATACCATGTTGACCTCAAGTCAAATGCTATCACCAAGGCATATGAGTTACCCAAAGTAGGTGGAACTGGTACTATCTCGACAAGCTCTCAGGATGGCAACGTTTTCTTCACACGTATGACCCAGGATGAAGCCATACTTGTTTCTTCAGCTTCCCATGGAGTACTTGGAAGATGGCCACTCAAGATTGACGAAAGCCACGGTTCACTGCTCCATGCTGCGTCAGAAGTCGTCACACGTTCGACCAATTTGTTTGCTGTGAGATCTGCTGTGGCGACTTCGAACGAAGACTGGGTCATGATCCGTAATGGAGCTGAATCATGGACTCGCGTTGAAGGATTGTCCGGTGCTATTGTTGCTGATTGGGCAGAACTTCCTGGCGAGGAGCAGTTGGCAGCAACCTTGAAAGCCGAAGCTCAAACAAACCCACTTGCTTCCTATCTACACCGATGGCAGCGACATATTCAAGAACTGGAATACCTTCCAGCATACTTGACGGAGCTTCCTAAGCGAGTGATGAGTAGTATTATACCTGTCGAAAGTGTTACTTCCGATGAATTAGTACGCGATAACTTCGGTTTTCACAAAATGGTAATTGTTGCCACCCAGCGTGGACGATTGTACGGACTGAACGCAGGCAATAGAGGAAAGGTTGTGTGGTCTGCGAAAGCTTATGACATTCCAGACGATTCCAAATGGGATGTCAAGGGCATATGGGTTGACAACGTCAAAGGACTTGTGAACGTGCGAGGTGCCAGTGGAGAATATGTTCTGGTTAAAGCACTGACAGGCCAAATCATAGAAAAAACAAGCCCTGGATCCTGGCCACCAGTGACGAGCTCGGTAGTTATTGATAGTGCTTCTGGAAAGTGGTTCTTGCCAATAGGTGTCGACGGCAATCCAGGAGATATTCCTTCTGCCTGGGCACCTAAGGATGTCCTCGTTGTCCAAGGCTCAAATGGAGAAGTCAGAGGTCTCAAATACATGGAAGATGGAGCTAATAGTGTACCTACTGCTGCCTGGACCTTTCAACCGACAGGCGAGAAGATCATCAACGTAGTTGCGAAGCCTGCTCACGACCCAGTAGCATCAATTGGCCGAGTGCTTGGAGATCGAACAGTTCTTTACAAGTACCTAAATCCCAACACAATCTTGGTTACCGCCATCTCGGAAACAGGTTCTTCGCTATCTATGTACCTTCTTGATTCAGTCTCAGGCGACATTCTGTACTCCACATCCCATTCAGGCGTTGACACCAAGCAACCGATTACTTCTATACTTACCGAGAATTGGTTTGCATACTCGATGTTTGGTGATTCTGCACCCGGCACGGCCGAAGACGCACTTCCATTGTCAAAAGGATATCAGCTCGTCGTCACAGAGCTCTTTGAGTCTGAACTTGCCAACGATCGTGGACCACTTGGCTCTTTGTCAAACACATCTAGCCTTGAGCCATTGGATATTCCAAATGCCGAACCTGCCATTCCTCATGCTGTTTCGCAAACGTTCTTGATCCCCGAAGCAATCTCTCACATGTCGGTATCAGAGACCAAGCAAGGCATTACCACCCGTCAACTTCTATGCACACTTCCTACAACCAATTCAATCATTGGTATTCTATATCACATCATCAATCCGCGTCGACCTGTCGGTCGTGATCCAACACCAGCCGAGATGGAGGAAGGACTCTTCCGTTACACACCATTTATTGACTTTGACCCCAAGATGATTCTCACCCACAAGCTAAACGTTATTGGAATCAAGGGAGTCATTACTTCGCCAGCATTGCTCGAGAGTACGAGTCTTGTATTTGCGTATGGGATTGATATCTTTGGAACTAGGGTCGTACCAAGTATGGCCTTCGATATCCTCGGCAAGGGATTCAACAGGTTGAATCTGGTTGCAACTGTACTTGCCTTGCAAGTTGGTGTTATGGTCCTGGCGCCTATGGTAAGATCGCCATTTCTCAAGATGTTTTGTTGTACTAATATATTACAGGTGAGAAGGAAACAAATCAATGGAAGGTGGATGACGTCTTAGAGATGCTGTATATGTACCTATAATAGACCGCGAAAAGTCTTTGTTTTTCTTGACAGTCTAATCTCGCTCGCGTGTATCTCTCCAAACTGTGACGTCTTCTATCAACCTTCGATGGTCTCCTCAATGAAACTATTTCTTCTTCACGGAAACTCTGAGAATTGATCCTGGCTCGGGTTGGTCACAACATCACATGATTCACAGACACTAAAATACGTCTTGTACCATCCACCCCTAACAACTCTCCCATATATCCCGGTACGCCTAGAGATCTGAAATGCCTCCATTCAGAATCCCTCCCATCCGCAAGGCGCTCACCTCTCACCTACCCACCAAACCCTCTTCCCTACTCTTCCCCACAGGACGAAACATGTCGTCGACCAATGCCCACCCCCCCGCAGCGAAGGTCACCTCTCTCGACCACCTCGTCCTCACCGTCGCCTCCATCCCGGCTTCCACCGCATGGTATGTCAGGAACCTCGGCATGCGGAGCGAATCCTTCGTCTCGTCCGCCACGCCTGAGATCACGCGGCATTCCCTCATCTTTGGGTCCCAGAAGATCAATTTGCATGAGTTGGGCAAGGTATTTCTTCCTTCCATTCCTTGGCTTTCCTTTAGTGTTGATTTTTGTTTCTCTCTCGTCGCACTTTTCTCTCTCTCTGTGTGTGTGGGTGCCCTAGCCGTGTTGGGGAAGGGAAGATGTATTGATATGGAGGGGAATTAGGAGTTTGAACCGAAGGCCTTGAGGGTCAAGGACGGGAGCGCGGATCTGTGTTTTCTAACGGACGATCCGGTCGTGGATGTTCGGGCGCGGCTGCTGGAGAATGGCGTCGAGATGGTGGATTTGGCGAGCGAGAAACAGGACCATGGGACAGTGATGAGAACTGGTGCTAGGGGGAAAATTAGGAGCGTCTACTGTCGAGATCCAGATGGGAATTTGATTGAGTAAGTTCTACCAATTCTTTCATTTTCTTTCCGTTCTGGTCTTTCGAGGGAAGAGGAGCTGATAAAGCCAGGATCTCAAACTATGTCTAAATTCTTGTATGTGGAAAGTTATGATTGCTCTATACTTATGAGGTACTGGTTTATTGCTACATTTCTCGTTGCGACGTAAGATAGCATTAATTCATGGTAACTGCCTCAGTTCATGGTCCTGTTCTTCCCGAAGATGCTTTTCACTAGACTCCGAAGACATTTTGCCTTGATCGCGTAACATATCGCTCGCTAGGAACTTCTCGCTCCTCTCCAATTCAAAGACGTCAGTCTCAGTTCTTGGGAGACTGCTCTGCACCGCTGGAGTAGAGCCTATTAACTCAGGGACAGTCTCGCGAGATTCCTCTTTTGCCTGGGTGCAGGTCCTGACAACAACTTGTGTGTCGACCTGGTTACTAATGCCCTGTGGCAAACGTCTATCTGCCAAATCCCAAGCACCAATCAACTTCAGATAGGTACTCCGTCTATATCTATCGACTGCTGCGCTGGGGTTGTGCAATTGCTTAGAAGCTTCAAAGAACGTCTTATTGATCATTGCAGCCGCAAATATATCATCTGGTTCATCTAGCCTAAGCAGTATTTGAAAAGCAATCTCAACTGTCAAGGTCAAAGATTGCTTTTTCGGTACTGTCAAAACTGGATACTCCCGGGGTAGCTCTCTTGAAAGATCGTCGCATCGACTCTCAGTTGGACCCGCATGTTTAGATAATGCCCATCCATTCAGCCCAGTCACATCTCGAAGGGTCAGGCCAGATACGCCATTGAATATGTCGTCAATCCCACGTCGAAAAGCTGGCCCAAAGTCACAAACACCTCCATGCCCCCCTGGTGGAGCAGTAAATAGACGAAGGCAATCACAAAGTTCTTCAAGACTGCGTTGTGGCATTTCGGTGAGATTTGGGCTCAGTTGTGGCTGCAGAGTGTCTGGAAAAATCTGTAATCGATTGAAAAATAGCATTAACCAGCCGAGGTTTGAAGCGTCACACAGCTGGGACTTCTTGGGACAGCGCGTTGACATTGTAAATCTGCGAGGCATGATGATCTTGGATTGCGATATCCTTTGTGCCGTTGGTGATGCAAGATACTCTCTGGTAACCCTTACGCAGTATTCACGAAGCTGTAAAAGTTTGGCAGTTCTGACAGCCAGGATTTTGTTCCGAACCGATTGAGGCCATTCGTGCCTACTCTTAATATCTTCCTCATCCCGTGCAGTCAGTATGATAGTTTTAGACATTCGACTGAAGATTCGTCGCAGCCCGAAAGCATAGCTAATGAGCAAGAAGCCATCCGAATTCTTATCACCCAGCATATGCAGCCATTCGGGCAGCCACTGATACTCGACCTGCAGCTCCAATGGCGATGTACATCGATATCTGACACAGACATCTGCAACACTAACAAAAGTTGCAAAGTCAATCTCTCTGGGCACCTTCTGATGACGCAAATGGGCAGCATTCAGAAGTATTGTCAGGGCGTCATGGCTATTGAGCTCCAGCTGAGGCATCTTATACAATTTGATTTCCGTATCATCTCTTCGCAAGATTGTAGGAGATGGCGGCATCTCAGATATCATTTCCGGAGGACAATCCGAGCTTGGTAGGGGCCCGGAGAAGATCTGAGCAAAGAGTGGTGATACTTCTGCAAGTATATATGACGAGACGCGAAAGCGCAAAGCTGGAACATCGTTGGGCTGGCCATTGGCAAACTCGAGGATGGCATTTCCCTTCTCAGCGATCGCATATTCTCGAGTAGCCATCTTTATCTGCTCGTCAAGAGTCCTATATATCCATTGTATGGTTGCGAAACTCTCCGGCGGTCAATCATGAGCAACTACCCCGCCCGATAAGCTGATTGAAGTAGGACGGCTTATGAAAAGCTAAGGAGGCCGAACTGGTGTCATTCTGCGTAGATTAGTATTACGAGCAGTAACATGGGTAGGACACAAGAGACTCACGAGAGGAAGGTGTTGGTTGTGGCCTTGCACAACATCGGGTTGGAGATGCGTCTCATATCGAGCGATGCAGGTCTGCTTATCGTCCCTGCGCCGCCCGACTGCTGACTGCGCGCTGCAGGCCGAGCGCCGGAAGAAACCATTACGGATTCAAAAAGTCCATTGCCCTCTTGTTAAATCGTGGATCCCACGAAGTGGCCTATCTCAAATATTGGCCAAAGGATCAGTCGATTTTTGCGAATATATAGATAACCTTGCGCCGCGAGTCTGCCGACGTGCCTCTCGAAATCGTGCTTGGTCTGATGGTGAAGCGGCTTATGCTAGTCAACAAAACAGCACAGAATGCTTCGATTTCTCTCTTAGCCGTGCTAGGCCGGGTGATATCACGCGCGAGACTTCACTGCCCTGGCCTTTCAGTATTTCTGGCTTAGGAAAGAGTTATTCATTCCTATGTCGAGGCTCATCTCCTCGCCTTATGACTCTTCCAGCGGCGCCGCCTTTCGGCTCCGTCAGTATCAAGTGAGCGACTTAAAATCTTTGTCCCTCTCGCTCTTTTAACTAGGTCTGCTGAAGAATCCAAGTTTTGATACATCACAAATCATTGACAAGTTGTCGGCGCTCTCTTTCTGTCTCAGTCGAACGCCCTACGTCCTTTGCCGTTCCGCGCAACCGTTCCTCGAGATTGCCTTATTCGGCAAAGCGAACAATACCCTCTGATCCCATGGCACTAGTTGAGCTTGATGGGCGTGTTGGCGAGGGAGGTGGTCAAGTGGTCAGAGTAGCTATTGGTCTGGCTGCTCTTACCGGAACTCCAGTTCGCATCGAGAATGTCCGTGGCAATAGACCCGGCAAGCGTGGTGGTGGTATACATTGCTCTTCTATGGGTGGAATCTGTGACTGAAAACTGCTAGGTTTGAAGTTACAACATGTCGCATCCATTAAATGGCTTGCTGAAGCAACCGAGGCCAAGGTCTCGGGGCTTTTCGTGGGAAGCAAGACCGTGGAATTTGTACCGACTCTTTCGCCAGCACAGTTCAAACCAAATCGGAGCAATCTCCATATCAAAGCCGATTCAGCAGCCAGTCTTCTCTTGGTGTTCCAAGCTATACTGCCATTCCTCCTATTTGCAGCTGCGACCTTAGGCGCCCCAATTTTGTTACATATACAAGGCGGCACAAACGTCAGTTGGTCATTATCTTATGAGTATCTGGACCAGGTCCTTTTGCCTGCTCTAGAACGTTTTGGGATTCACATCAAGCGCACGCTTCACCATCGTGGCTGGTCTCACGGAGTCCCAACGATTGGCGATGTATCGTTCAAGATTCCTCCGCTACTAGTTGGAACTCCACTAAAGCCCCCAGAATGGCCTCTTGAGCAGGGGGACGTTATCAGAATTGACATAACTATTATCGTTCCACACTTTTTGATCGAATCATTCAAGCAGTCTCTTAGCTTTGAGGTTAATTTGGTATTTCCTGACATCCAATTCGAGTTCTCACTTGTCGAAGATAGCAAACACTTCGCACGCCTATATACTTTACTTGTAGCGCATACCACGACAGGGCTCCGATTCGGACGAGATTGGCTTTACGACAAAAAGACCAAGGGCAAAAGTGCAGACGATTTATCAACTGAGATGGCAGAGAAAGTTGTCGATGATCTTGACCGAGAGATTCGAAAAGGAGGCGTCATAGATGAGTATCTACAGGACCAGCTTATTGTGTTCCAAGCCTTAGCAGCGGGCAGATCAAGCATTCCATCCAACTCCGAAACTCTTGCTTCAGATAAGGAGAGACTTGATCGTACGGACGAGCCTTTTGGAGATGGCAGCACACATACTACTACAGCTAGATGGGCTACAAGCCAAGTCCTCCCGAAAGCCAGGTGGATTGATCAAGGCCGAATATGTGAGGGGACTGCATTTGCGATTCACAACGACAATATAGTGGACGAGGCTATAGCATCCTTGGCAAAAACTCATATCATAGAACAAACTACATAAAAGCAACCAATCTTCAGGTGCTCGCTGGAAATGGAATCTGCTGCCATCCGTATATCAAACAAGTAGTGCCCCGGAATTGTCTGACACGACTGAACCGGTAACATTTGGATCCTTCAATAGCCACAAGTACGCTTCTGCAACATCCTCAGGCTTGCCAATTCGTCCTGTAGGCAATTTCGCTGCCGCCGACCTGAGGTTCGCATCTCTGGCCTCAGAAGGCAGATGCCTCCAAAGATTGGTGTCGACCAGGCCTGGACTAACACAATTAACCCTGATGGGCTTCAAGTCCAATGCTAGGTTCCGCGTCATCCCATGCAGACCAGCGGCATAAGAAGCAATGACAGACCAATTCGGATTAGGATGCTCGCTTACAAGGCCCGTCGTGAGGATAATCGAAGATTCAGGTCCAGCTGACAAGTATCTGCTCCCAACTTTGGCCACCAGCAGAGGCGCGAAGAATCGAACCTGCCCTGCTGCAATGATCTTGTCGAGAGAGATCTCTGCTAATGGCAGGTTTGCCAGCCTATCACCAGCCGAGAAGACGATGTGATCGACATTCCCAACTTTAGAGAAGAGATCCTCGATATCCTGCTCTAACGACGGCTTAGACAAATCACAGACATAGCCGGAAACTTTATCGGGAGAGAAGGATTCCTTTAAGGAAGCGATGGCTTTGTCAACTCTTGCGGTTGTTGAAGACGAGACTGTTACGGATGCTCCAGAGGCCAGCGCCGCTTCAGCAACACTGAACCCAATTCCTGAGGTTCCACCAATGATTAAGACGTGCTTGGAAAGCAGTTTTTGATACTTAGAGGCCATTATGAACGAGGAGCTTATTTTTGGAAGGACAAATAACGTCCTTTCCAGAGATAGAACTCCTTGTATATGTAATTTCTACTGATTTCAACGCTACTTAAAGCCGATCTATCGCCGTGCTTATAGACAGAAATGACCAATAAAGAGGCTTTCTTTGCTGGGTTTCATATATGGTAACTCCGAAGGCGCAGAACCTGTACCCCTCAAAATCAGGCAGCATAGGCTGTGATGACTGTCATCTGCTGCTCGCGCTGTTCTGTGCCTTCGACTTCTGTGGTGGAGGAAGTTGCTACTCCGCGTTAATTGCTACGACTTGGAGATATACTCAGAGCTGAGAGATGCACCGTGCGGTATCTCGCCGGCCAAGTGAGTGAACAAGGGTTGGTCGTGTTTGACCGTCTTTACAAGAACATGTTACCCAAGATTGCATGTACTGTTGTACAACAAGATCATCCTGCCCAACCACGGACATTGGCTCTTACCTCGTCGAGAAATGCGGAGTGGAAGCCATGGGGCATGCGACCAAGCAGAGGCGTCCAGCTCATTGAAACCGATGACCAAGCTGGCTGACGCCTAATCAGTGCGCCAAAAACACCCCAAAAGCCGCAAGTCACACAACGTGTTCCAATCACATCGGCGCGAAGAAGCGTACGGTCTGTCGTCGCGGTGGTGGAAACACAACAGCTGTCATCCATGGGCGCCGCGGCCCCAGAAGCGGTCAATGGTGGTGCGACGCTCGAGGGGACGTGTATGGAGTCGCTTGAGGGCAGCACGCAAGGTGGGATGCACTGGCAAGGGAGCTGCCCCGGGGCGGCGGGATGTACCTGATCAACCTCCAGGGGAAACGGGGAAGGGCGAAGGGCGAAAAGGTTCAAACACCAAAGCCTAATTCGCCCTGGCGAGTAATGGAGCATCGGGCTATTGGAAGCCTGCAGTTTCCACCGCATGTCAAGCCTTGGACGGGGGGTCGGGCCGGTTACCACCTTCAGGCATCTGGGTTCTCCTCTTGCCAAAGTCTCACCTTGACACGCACGCTCTATTCTACGTTGGCACCGCAAACTTTGCATGATCTGCACCTCGTCGTCACCGGGTTACGGGGTGGTGCTGTGGTGAGAGCGGATGTTGGGGAACTCTATGCACCGCGCCTTCGAGGAGTGGTTGCCCTCTCCATCGGCAGCGTGCAGGAGCCACCATGCCTACTAGGTAGACAAAAGAAACCAGCCCTTCCTGCCTCTCCCATCGAGCAAGTGAGCGCGTGGCGACCTGGTCACGTGTGTGGTTCGGGTATGGGTGAGGCGTGGTGTGCTGTGCTGTGCTAGATGGACTGCCCGTCCGTGATATGCTCCACACTGCCCTCGGCCCTTCCCTCTGCCCTTTCTCGTCATCTTCTCGAACAAAGTTACTTCTCGCATTGAACGTGCATACTCCCTCCAGAAACCATTAATACCTCCAGCTTTCACATGCCATACCGCTCATCTGCAATCATCCCTTCCCACGTCCCGGCGCGCCGCCCCTTCCCTCAACTCTACTACTCCTACTCAGCCAAACAAGGTTTCGATGGGCATACCATTTAAGGGCATAGAAAGCAGGCCTATCCTCGACCAAAATGTCCAAACAACCACCTTCTGATTCCTTCCTTCCCTCGGGCGCAATGGAGTCACCACAACGCGAGTATGGCCCCAGCCGTACCTCAGCAAATATCCCGAGATCTATGCCAAAATCCGACTACATTCCCTCCCCTCCACATACAGAAAACCCAAAACCTTACTCGCCAATACAGCGCGGAACTAACGGCTCGCCACTATCCCCGCCAAAGACAAGATCAGGTTCTGCTGAGAGTAGCTCTGCGACGCTCATTGAGAATTGGAGGGTTTACACCGAGAAGTTGACGGTCCAGTTCAAGGGCGAGAGAGCGCATATCCTGGCTGATCGAGAGCGCCGGGAGGAAGTTATGGAGGAGGAGCGTAGCCTGTGGGAAGAAGAGAGGCAACTATTAAAGGATGAAAACCAACGGCTCGAGGCCGAGAACCTTCAACTACAAGCAGAACTTCGGCGATTGAAGACCGAGTTGGAGATATTCCGCAGCCATGCTGCTTCTCAAGTAAGCACTGGGTCAAACAGCCGGGTCCTCTCACGGAACACCAGCCAACGACGAGTGCCGACCATGTCTACAATATCTGCGGCCACGGCAAGCCCAGGAAGTATTGATGGAACTCCAGAGAAAGCTGTTCCTCAGGAAACGGGACGCAATGCGGATGGTACGGTTTTCTACGCTCCTGCGCCGGTCAATCCATCCCGCACCTTCACTGCCTCCGAAGATGGCCTGCCGGGCGACAGTCTCCGAATTGACGCAATCGTGGCACCCAGAGAAGATCCCATTCGAGTCACGTCAAGAGAGCTTACCTCTTCTGATTTTGGAGTGCACAAATCACCACCGCATGAGTTGGGCACTGTTTCCGAGGGTCACGTTGAGAGTATTGACATCTCTCTTATTCAACCAGAACTGGAAGGAGTTCCAATCAAAGCTACAGCGGTTGAGCCAACTTTTGTTGCCAAGGTGTTGTCGCCCAACTCATCACTGTCACCGGCCAGACTTTCTCCCAAAATCCACCCGCCAGCTCAACTACAGGACGCAACAAACCTAAGCCGTGGGGATTCTCAAACCAAGAAACCATCTTCTCTAGAAGTTATGGAGACACCCGAGAATGTCAGGCTCACTTTACATGCTGGCCACACTCCAAACCACTCAGTCACCAATTTCTCTACTTTACTAGTAGAAAGTGGGAATGCTACTCCTAGACAAACTCATCATCCCGACACTGAGCCTATTGCTGTGGATGGACCGGCCGATGATACTTCCATATTTGAAGAGGAGGTCGAACTAGAC
Organism: Coleophoma crateriformis; assembly: GCA_003369635.1. Taxonomy (NCBI): domain Eukaryota; kingdom Fungi; phylum Ascomycota; class Leotiomycetes; order Helotiales; family Dermateaceae; genus Coleophoma; species Coleophoma crateriformis. The sequence goes on along the minus strand of PDLN01000014.1, from coordinate 823,524 downwards.
GAGGATCCTGCGCTTGCTGGGAAGCTGAGTCTGAACACTGAGAGGAATCTGGCCGATGATGCCTTTCTCGCAGAATTGACAGAAAGGTTGGAAGAGGCGAAGAAAAGCGAGGGTGTCTCTCCCAGCTCCGAGTCTACATCGAGTGTGCAAGAAACACGAATCATCAACAGAGACAGCATGGGCCTTCAGCTCAGTTCAATGCTTGACGGACTACAGGCCTCTAAACCCGATCAAAATCAACGCAGTTCCGTCGACCATACTGGAGATGGGGACGACGGCGAGACTGATGATGGTCCTGTGTTGAAGCTGAAGAATAGCAGCAACTTTGGAAAACCAATGGGTACATTGTGATCTGGATCATTTCTTCGCTTCTTCACCATTATCTTATTTCGATGACGAAATTGCGGACATTAATTGATCTGACGATAACATCAAACACAACCACACACTTTTTTCTTTACGTCCTTCTAATACAGGAGTACAGGCGGGGCTTGGATCACAAAAAAAAACCACACAACCATTCCTGCATTACTTTTCAAACTTCAAAGAGGACTTCAAAGAGGATTCTTTCGGGCTCGGCTTTGCCAAAACAGCAAATTCTGAATCGCAGCAGAATAATGGTGTTTGCTTTCGGGACTTGGAGCAATCGACAAGACGACAGGCCGATTAGCACATTATTTTGAATATTTGTTTTCTTTTACAACTCGCACTACATACGACCAACACTTTTTCCCTATGTTTGGGTTTTCGGGATAGACTGCAGGATGGAGTAGCAAGCGACAGTCACAAAATTGGGCAAAATAGCCAGTGAGCCAAAAAGTGGATATCATTTGAGGTTGGAGTATGGGCAGCACATATGGCAAAGGCAAAATGGATATGGAATTGTGGTGTTCTTTCGTTAGCAATTGGCCCCGTTTGCTGCGACATTCGTCTTGGCTCAGGGTGAACATTGTAGCGACAGGGTGGATTTGAGTTCTGTTTACCCGATTTCTTCGCCCAGAAAGGAGATTGGTTCTTTCACTTTCCATCTTCTTTCGTCCTGCCCTTCGGGCCACTGGGTGGCTAGACTGGCAAATTGAGGAATGATGGATGGACCTTTGTTTTCGGAGTGAGTGGGTTTGGCGTGGAGACAGCGGTAGAATCGCCGGCTCGCTGATTGAGCTGGTGAAGAAGCTTTATTTGGTGTTTTGTGTTTCCTTGGAGATTGTTTTCAGATACCCCCCTAACCCCCCTAGTGGATGATAGATTAGCGATTGCCAAACAAAAAGGCAGTAGGCAAAGAATGAAGAAATCATTTTCGGACAGGATGTCGTTTGTTGTGATAACACTTTTGTTATGATTGTTACTTTAGGTTCTGATCACTAGGCTTTGGTCGTGCATGAGGGCTGGGTGCGGACCGCAGGGGCTGTTCTCAATACCAATTCCAAATCACTTCACAGCAGATCGATCACAATAGACATACTACTGCAATCTCTTTACGGAAAGATCTCGTCCTCGTTTGAATTTTCATTATTAGTTTTCTAAGTTTGAGCACACCTCTTCGCACGCTCTTTCTATTCCCTCGTTTGCCCACCCGCCTGCCCCCTCCTCGCTTAGGACTTTCCCAGGACCCGATGGGTCCTTATACCATGTATATGTAGGTATGTAGCTAGTGAAAGAACAGATACTTTCGTGCTCGCGAAGAGGAAAGGAAAGACGAGAGCTGCGGCCCAGACAGACGGTCGGCTTCGTCGGGTTCATTAGGTAGGTATATAGGTTGGTACAGGTTACAGGAAGATGAAAAAGTTAGAGCACGGGAACGACGAATGCGTCCTTGGTCTCTTATATACATACAAACCTCTTCTTCGGTCCTCTGACGTGATCAGAGGTTGCGGAGAAGTGGCGAGGAATCTACTTCAGAGGCTTGCGTGCAACCATCAGGTACATGGGCGTGAAGAGATCTTGCTTGGCGCCAGCGACGAGGCAGTCGGCAGCCGTGGCCAAGCTGTCGGCAGTCTTTTGCGTTCCATGTGCTGCAATGCCGAGAGCCTCAAGGACACCAACAAATTTGTGTACGATGCCGCGTCCGACCTTGGTCATACGAAGGATGGTGGGGAAGTCGTAGATGCTGCCCATATACTTAAACTCTCCGGCGAGTGGGTACCACCATGGTGTGGCATCTGGGAGGCTTGTTAGCTGTTGTTCATTCAGATAGGAACGGTGGCTGTCGTGACCACTCTGGAAACTACCCAAGTGGCCATTCACAACGGCTCAACCGGTCTTACAGCACTGGATAAAGAAGTCGCATACCTGGTCGCTTTGCCAAATCCTCGTGCAGTTCCAACTCGAAACCTGCAGCTTTGATGGCGGCAAGTCCCTCCGAAATCCTGACCATGTTGGAGATTCCGTCACCCAACTCAATACCAAGACGAATCTCGCGGTGGTGCTCGTTGTCATTGTCGTAGTTGTCGGTCATGAGCCATTCGTAGACACCGAAAACTCCACCGGGCTTCAAAACACGGAAAATTTGGGAGTAAACACCCTCGAGAGATGGTGCGTGGACGGTAGCCTCAATGGCGTACACGGCATCGAAGCTCTCAGCTGGGAAAGACATTTGCTGTTATTTGGTTAGTAGTGGCTCAGCCAGCAGGGAAGTTGTACGGACCATGAAATCACCCTTGACAAAGGCAAGTTGATCAGAGAGCCCCTCCTTGGCGGCATATCGGGTTGCACGCTCAATTTGATAGTCGTTATTGTTGAGACCGGTAATGTGGGCGCCGGTGAACTTGGCAATTTCACGAGCTGGTCCTCCAACACCACATCCGACATCAAGAACTCTGTCCCCATCCTTGATACCAATCTTCGCAGCCAAATAGTGCTCGTGGCGGGCAATGGCCTGGTAAAATGGCTCTCCGTACGCAAATCTGCAGAAATGGAAAGATTGTCCCCAACCATATTCGTAAAGGTCAGTGCCGAGATTGTAGTAACTATCGAGCGTGAGCATACGCGCACAGATTCCAATGGTGGCGGAGGACTTACTGTCTGGTGAGAGTGGCATATTCGGCGACTCGCGACTAGAAAAGGGGCATTAGTAGGATTCTCCCCACCGCTGAGGTTCAACGTACAGCTCTGTCTTCGGCGGTCTCGTCCTTTGCAGCCTTGTTGTCCCAATGCTTGAAGTACTCATCCACCGCAGCCTTCTGGGCGGCCTTATCCTTCTTCATCATGGCACTGAAACCACCCGCAGCTTGGGCGGAGTTCTGGTGCATAGCTTTGTTGAAAGCTGCATCACGGGTGTGATCCTCCTGTTCGAGCTTGGTAGGAGCCATTGCGACGGTTTGGAACACGAAGATGAAGAGAGGTAAAGAAGGACGGGATATGAAGAGCGTTGGTGCTTGAGTTGATCAAGTGGGAGAGGAATGAATTGGATTTCATTGACCGGGCAGCTCAGGGTCCTCATAAATTTATGAGATGGGCCTACTAATCTCAAAATCCGATCACGAGCGCACAGGCCAGCGGGCGTGCCGTGCGCTGGGAAATGCCGAGTTGCATGAGCCCCTTTTGCAGTAAGGATAACGGTGGCGAGACGGGCGAATGAGAGCGGTGCGCAGCTGGACGCTTGGAAGCTCCTTCACTGCCTCGCTCGCATCGAGAGCTCACTGGCACGCGACAAGAAAACGAAACGCTTGAATCGTCCCATGGCACTTGCGCTGAACTCACATGTCCCCCAAGAACGACTCTGATCGGGGCACCGAAATCAAGCAAGCTACACTTCTGGACTAGGTCGCTTCGCCCCATGGGAGCTGGACGGCACTCTGAGGTCACGCTTTCCCGGGTAGCCCTCCTTCCCGGAGAACAATCAAGTATCCCCTGCAAAAGGAGGTTGCGTAATCGGACATTTCTGAGCTCCCCAGATTCCGATGTCAGCCACTGAGAGCTGACTAAAGTATCGGCCTCACGAACGTGGAACATTCAGCTCAGGTGACCGCTGAGGAAGAGGCGATACCTGCCTTCCTCCTACAGTGAACATGTCCTTCTAACCTGGCGACCTGGCTCCTGCGTCACCCCAGAATTCAGGTAACAAATAAATGCCTCCAAAAACAATCAGTGATATGCGCGGTGTTGGCGAGGTTTAAATTGAGGTAGAAGAGCATTGAGTATGGTCACTGGGAGGAAATCGTAGGCACGACAGGTCATGGGGGTGGGAATGGGAAGCGTACGCGGCCGCTAGTGTCTGAGGCAATCTTTGATAGCGTAAGCGAGGCTTAGATATTCTGGTCATTGAGAATCTTTGATGGCAACTTCATTGCCTCCAAGCTCTTCTGATCCTTTCCACCCGCGCGCACAGCCAACGTCCTACCTAACGACCTGCCATTCGATTTCCCGTCAACTGCTGCATACTTGACGCCCAACATGACCTCCCAGATCAAGCAGGATCTGAACCGGTCGGGCTACGAAACCACCGACTTCCCCAGTATCTGCGAGAATTGCCTGCCAGAGAACCCTTTCGTGCAGATGCTGAAGGAGGACCGAGGAGCAGAATGCAAACTATGTACACGCCCGTTCACAATCTTTAAATGGAAGCCGGACAGAACCTCGCGCAGCAAAACGACCGGAATATGCCTTACCTGCGCGCGTCTAAAGAACTGCTGTCAATGCTGCATGCTCGATCTTTCCTTCGGACTGCCGATTGTCGTTCGAGATGCCGCCCTCAAGATGATTGCGCCAGGTCCGCAGAGTGCTGTCAATCGGGAATTCTATGCGCAAAACCACGAGAAAGAGATTGAGGGAGGGGCTGGCTTGGAAGAGTACGAGAAGACCGACGAGAAGGCTCGAGAACTTCTGCGACGATTAGCCAACAGCAAACCCTACTTCAGGAAACAAAAGCCGATCGAATCTGCTGATGGAGAAGTAGATGAGGCGAGGAATAGTCCAGCGTTGGGCGGTGGTCCGGGTCCCATCCGAACACGAGATAGTCGGGGAGGTGCTGCGAGAGGCGCTGCTGGACGGGGAGGCAGAGGTGGTGCACGAGGGGGTAGAGCGTTCCCAAGTGCGGCACAATTACCCCCTGGTCCACGGGACATTCTCCCACCAGCTGATAGGACTATTACATCTTTATTCGTCACGGGCATCGAAGATGATCTACCTGAGTACAAGATCCGAGATTTCTTCACAGCTTATGGCAAGCTAAGAAGTCTGGTTTGTTCTCACATGTCACATTGCGCATTCATCAATTATTCGACGAGAGAAGGGGCCGAGGCTGCAGCGGAAGCCTTACAAGGAAGAGCAGTGATTGCAGGCTGTCCGTTACGAGTACAATGGGGCAAACCAAGACCAATTGGTACAATGGACAGGGAGGAGAGAGTAGCCACAGGACGAGAAGGAAGACAAGCATTTGCAGGTTCGGCACCGAAGGCAGTAGGAAGCTCCCAAGGCCCTGCAGGTTATATTCAAGCTTCCCCACAAGATGACCTCGAGAGTATGACTGCCGTCGCTGCTCCACCAGGAGCGAGTGATGTCCAATATGCTAGTTTGGGAGGAGAGTAATTTGGATTCTGGATGGGAAGACAAAGGCGTTACGGAGTTGAAGGGGAAATCTGGCACTTGATATGCCTTTATATGTAGTTCAATAGATTACTTACGAGTTGTCACACTCTTCATAAACCTGTTCCTTGTCCCTCCATTATGAATATGATATCTTCGAGGGCAAATAATGCACATGGATGACTTGTTCAGCTTTTACATAATTCAATAGATTTACATACCGCTCTGCCACCTCCTACAATCAATCATACAAGCCAAAATCGGCAGGATCTCTACCTCTCCGAGCATTTCTTGCCATCAATGACAACTTTCTGCCCGTTCGGCATCTTGACCGTATCATTATCACCCCTCTCCGTATGTTCATGTATTCTCAACTCTGTCCACCAATCTCGTCAGCCATCCCTTCCAGCTTCCCATCCCAACCCACCCATGACGCATGGAGCTTTTCACTTACTGTACATATCCTCGTCCGCCTTCTTCTTGCCCTGCACAATGTTCTCCTTCAAGATCCGCGCTACCTCCTCGGCGTGTGTGATGGCTGCAGCGAGCTGTGGATCCCCTGGTGCCATGGATGCATTTTTGAGGAAGCCGCTGCGGGCTTCCTTCTTGGCGGCTGTGAGTAGTGGAAGATCGCCTGAGACGTGATTTGTTAGTGGGGAGGAAAATAGAAACGCTTGTCTTGGGGAGCTGTCTCGGGCTCTAGGAGATACTTGCCTTCGAAGGCTATGCGTGCTGATCGCAAGACGTGTCGGTATGCTTGTAAAGCCATTGCGTAGATGCGCTATCTGTCTTTCTGCTCAGCGCTGAATTGTTTTGTTTCTGGAATTGATTGGTTTGTCAGAATGAGATGTTCTTCGATGGTGCATAAAGCAAGCTAGCTAGTCCAGGCCACGGCATGTGATGAGCTCAAAATCATTCTATTATAATAGATACACTGCCATAGCAGTAGCCGATGTCTCATAAGAAGAACCTTTGCACAATACTAGCATGCGTGATTGCAGCCCGACTCAACAAGTGATTGCTTTTACAAGACAGTGCGCATCCTCCAAAAGAGCGGGCCTTGATTCGCCCAGCATCGAGGGAGGTTTCGCACATAGAGCTCAACAGCCATAAAAGTTGTCGAGACTATCTGGCACGACCAAAGCGTGCTCAAACTTCTCAAAGATTCATTAGAATGCGTTGAGCACCTCACATCACATGGTAGAATACAAAAAGCTCAGGACTACTGGCTCGAAGCGCAAAGGTTAAGAATAGGTGAAAACTGGCTCACATCAATGCCTCAATATTAGATACAAGGCTTGTGCTTCGATGACTATCAAAGCGTGAGAAAGGCCAATGATTAGAGCTAGGAGATTCACAAGACTTACTGCCAGATGTTGACCACGTTCAGGAGGCGCTTGATAGAAGGAGGTTCGGATTCAAGACCCAACAGACTATCTGACACGGTCTCGAGGTAGAGATACAATAAGCGGCGATCTGAGACAAGGGCTTTGAAGTAGATTTGCAAGATGTAACTTTTCTTGGAGACGGTTTGACCTGGAGATGGCACCAAGTCCAGGTCGGAAGAAATCCAGAATCTTCAGCCACACGGAATTAGCCACATCTTGTAAGCCACACTTGGTGGTTAGCTATACCTTGCTGAACAACTATTGCCAGAGGAATCAAGAATGACTCCAGAATGCAAGTGGTAAGACACGAATCTGGATGTCTATGCCAGATTCTCAATTACAGAAACTGAATCATAATAACATCATTGTCCCGTAAACATGCCAAAGGTGAGTGACAACCTTCTCCCTCGATGTTTCTTTACGGCTAGCCCCCTGCGCTTCGCCTAAAAATTTCGACAAGGCTGTGGAAGACGTGGACTGCAGAATATCCTATCTGTCTCAGACGCAATTGTCAAGATCAACAGACACAGACAAGATGGCTTCCCACAACACCGTCACTCTCCCATTACCGGTTCTGCCAGAGGGCTGGTCGGCAGAGAAGGATTTCAAGGCCCTTGGTAGCCTCTCCGCCGCAACGCAGCGAACCATCGAGCCAGTTGGACCACACTTCCTCGCCCACGCTCGTCGTGCTCGTCACAAGCGTACCTTCTCCGAAGATGACCGTATCCAGGCCCAAGAGAACGTGAAGAAGATTGAGGATGATGATGCTGGAGAGATCAGCGAGCCTGAAGACCCATCTATGTTGCTCCGCGATCCAAAGGACTGGAAGGTTAGTGTGCCCCGGCATTGCACAATGCATGGCCAGATAAGATACTGATTGTTTCGTCAGGGACAAGATCATTACGCTGTTCTCGGTCTCTCAAAATACCGATACAAGGCTTCTGAGGAGCAGATCAAGCGCGCTCATCGCAAGAAGGTCCTTAAGCACCACCCTGACAAGAAGGCTGCTCAAGGAAGCACTGAGGACGATGGATTCTTCAAGTGTATCCAGAAGGCTACCGAGACCCTTCTTGACCCAGTCAAGCGCAGACAGTTCGACTCCGTTGACGAGAAGGCTGAAGTCGAGCCACCGTCCAAGAAGCAAGCTACTGGAGACAAGTACTACAAGTTGTGGTCATCTGTTTTTAAGGCCGAGGGACGGTTCTCCAATAATCAACCTGTCCCCAAGTTTGGTAAGTCGCAGCTTGATCTCATTTTCATTTACCGAACTCCCTTTGATCTCCCTGTCAAACATACTAACGTCAATTGCTTGTAGGTGATGCGAACAGCACCCAAGAAGACGTTGAGGCTGTAAGTTATGAACATATGGAGCTAATGCTCTTCCATCTATTCTCACCTTTTACTAACTAAGCCTTCAGTTCTACAACTTTTTCTACAACTTCGACAGCTGGCGTTCATTCGAGTACCTTGACGAGACCGTGCCAGATGATGGTGAGAGCCGTGACCAAAAGCGTCACCAAGAGCGAAAGAACAACAATGCCCGCAAGAAGAGGAAGACTGAGGATGCTGCCCGTCTTCGCAAGTTGCTCGACGATGTCTCTGCATCGGATGAGCGTATCAAGAAGTTTATGAAGCAAAAGAACGCCGCCAAGAACGCAAAGAAGGCCGAGAAGGAGGCCGCCGAGAAGAAGGCCATTGAGGATGCCAAGGCTAAGAAGGAGGCCGACGAGAAGGCCGCCAAGGAGGCTGAGGAGAAAGCCAAGGCCGACCGAGAGCAAGGAAAGAAGGCAAAGGAGGCTGCCAAGAATGCTGTCAAGAAGAACAAGCGTGTTCTCAAGAGCAGTGTCAAGGATGCCAACTACTTTGCAACTGGCGATGCTTCCGCCGCTGTCATCGACTCTGTCCTCAACGATGTTGACTTGGTCATCTCCAAGGAGGACCCAGATGAGATTGCTGCTCTTGCTGCCAAGTTGACCGGTCTTAAGGTTGCAGGGGAGATCAAGGGTGCCTGGACTGCTGAGGTCACCAGATTGGTTGGTGCTGGAAAGCTCAAGGATGGTGAAGCCAAGTTTCTTGTTTAAAGATTTTGTATGATGATGGATGGTGGATGAGCTGGTACGAAAAGTATTTAGATATAGATTGTACGAGAAGAGGATAGACCTAATGACATTTCCTCATTCGGTGCCTACTCTCACGGTAGATGATAACCTTTACCGCTGCCCCGCTCCTGCTTCAACACGCTGACACTAAAGGTCGAAGATGGAACTCTAGCTCTGGTGCCGTCGCTTAACTTCACTCCTATATATCCCCAAATAACAACTCGGCTTTCAGATCTAATACGCCCGAAGAAGTGGTAAGGTCTTGGTAGTTGGTTTTTCATGCTGCTTATATGGAGGTTGCATTTATGAGTTGCACGAGGTGAGGAAGTCGCACGCTGTGAAGGAGTGAAGAAGCAGAAGCAAAACCAAGACCTATCCAGAATGCCGAGCTTCTATTTTTATCTGCGTACTCTGTCTGATTCACGTAAAGTCATATATCATCAAAGCCTGACTCCGCGCCCCCGCGGTGCCCGACTCCTTCAACACGATGACCACCTCGTCGTCAAACCCAACCCACTTCTTCCGATCCCCAAGCAGAGCGCCTCCGGAGTCAGACATGTCTTCGCTCGCGCAATCTACATCTTCGGGATCGTGGTCGCGTCCAGTCTCCACATCTGAATGTCTTGGATGCCTAGACGGGGTTCCTTCGGTCCTGATCTGTACGCTCTTCTCAAGCACCGTCCGCTTCCTGCGGTTGCTGCCTTCGAGTTCCCATACGCGTAACTCATTGCCTCGAGTGCTGACACTGACGGCTTTCCCGCGAGCTGTGATCTCGGCAGATGAGACGGATGAGGTATGGCCCCATAATCTTGTACCTGGAGAAATCGTCAGGGCGGCTGCCGTTGATGTGCAGAGATAGAGAGTCAAGGTGTTGTCCATGTTTGTTGCAAGGATGTATGGATGGGAGTATGCGAGAGAGGTTGGCTTGGAGTGGCTTTGGCCGTCGGACTGCTGTGGTGTTGGAGAGGCAAGGATCGAATGGAAGCCTTGTGGTTGTGCGGATGTGAGCCGTGAGTGTAAAAGGTTATGCGTTGTGAGGCATAGATGTAGTTCTTGTAGACCGATCGTGTAGCCTGACAAGTATGTTGGCAGAGTATAAGCTATACTCGCAATCAGAGTGCTGCCAGTAATGCGAAGTGAGAGCGATAGTGGTGGCCATGTCGTATGTGATGTCAGCGAAGCGAGTAACTGTGGTCGATTGCCACCATCCTCTTCCTTGCTCTCAGGCTCTGGAGGTCCTATTGAAGGTTGTTGTAATGTAGCTTCTGTAGTTTGTACCTCTACTGGTATTGGTTGTGGCTTCTTGTCGAATGTATACAAGGAGAGCAGTTGGCCATCTGTGATCGTGAGAACGTAAGGATTCGAGAAAGCCAAAGCAACCAAGCGTCCATTGCTTGACTTTGGATGTCTATGCTGCCTCGAAAGACTGCTGTCACCGCTGTCCATCCTCCAGATACCCCATCCACCATCCAGAAACCCAATCGCCACACCTAGCTGTCCGCTTGCGTCCTTCCCTTCATCAATAGCAAGACAGGTCGGTACACCCTCCTCTTCCAGGCTGCACTTAGTAAGTAGCCTCCTTCCTTTCAACTCCCACACTCTTAAACCCTCTCGTCTATCCGCGGTCACCACAACGCCGTCCGCAAGCTTCACCAGCATAGCCGGTGTGCTTGGCCCATTCTCAAGTCTGATCTCCTGAACCTCACAAGCTCCTCGGGCCCAGTTATGTCGAAGCTTGTACTGGCCTTTCCAGTTTGTTTTCTTTCCATCAGCACGATTCACCAAGGTCCTGTCCTCGTCCAGCCATTTGCTTCGCCTTGATGCAAAATGGAACGCCTCTTCTTGCGCCGAAGTGCTTCGAATGCCCGGAATACGCAGCGCTCTAGGAAGCACGAAGCGGGAGTAATAAAGAGACTTCCACAGCTGAGAATCGGAGGCGAGGGTATAAAACTTGTGGGAGAGGCGCTGGCATTGAAGCAGGGTTGATATGGGTAGGTTGTGTAGAATTCTGAGCAAGATCTCGTCGCTGAGGTCGGACAGTCGATCGAGAGGATGGGTTGTGCGGATCTTCTTGGTCGCAGGTAGGACTGCGATCGCATGCGATGCGCCGCTTGAGCGACGTCTTTTCGCCGGCATGGCGAGGTTGGCGGCTAATGGATTGTCGTTGAGGTATTCTTATTCTGCAAAGTACCTGTACCTCGACCTCGCCCGCGTCGTTATCGCGATAGCGAGCCGCGTGTGATTGGACCTCGGCATCTTTTATATTGACGTCCTTGAAAGGAGGCTGGCAGACTTATGCTCAAGTCATCATTTCAACGCGCCCATGACTGCCACGACTGCAACTCCGGCTCTCAGGATGGAATCCATCAAGACGACGACGCGCCGGGTGCCGAATGTGCTCGCTTTGTATAGCGAGTTCATCCAGAAGAATCAGAGTTCGGTCACGCAGATTGAATCGGCCCTCCGCTCCTTAACCTATGTCATTCCAGGACGATTCCGCGATGCTGAGCTGGCATCCGAGTCCTTGCACTCGGGCGTGCAGCTCCTGTCCATGTATCACGATACACTGCTGATGCGCGCGATCTCGAAATTACCGGGTATGCCTCGACAGCAGTCACCGCATAATCGATATACGAAATTCTGGATCGCGCGCTCGAAGTTTTACCGAAGGATAGCGACGCTGCTGAGCATGATCCAGTATACGGAGTTACTATGGGAGATGACAGCTAAGAGAAGGGGAGAGAGAATACGGTGGCGTGTGGTGGTAATTCTGGAGGTGGTGAAAGCCATGTGCAAATTATGTTTGCTGCGAATAACAAATTCACGACCGCTGGTAACACCACCGCTACCGGAGCGCGAGTTGGTACCAGAGGACGCTTCGAGCGAGGATCACGAGGAAAATGAGTTTGCGGAGATTGTAGAGAAGCCAAAGGAGTGCAAGGAGTACAAGATGAAGAGGACAGGCATGAGCATACCGACATTACCAAATCCAAGCGATATCTCGAATTATCTGCTGTCAAAAGTACTTACTGCCGATGACATCAAGGCCCCTAGCGCACTACTCAACAAGGTGAATGGTTCAGCACAGCTTGCGGAGCTGCTACATATCATACAGCCTGTCGTCTATGCTATTGCCATGTCACGGAGCAAGGACAAGAAGAACTGGCAACCTTGGCTGCTCGGGCTGAGTATTGAATACGCAGCACGGCAGCTGCGAAAAGATGGGTTGCGCACCACGGCACTGGAGAGGGAAGAGTGGAACAAGCGTGGTTGGGCCATGGGATGGTGGATGATGAGAGGCGCATTCTATGAGAACGTCACCAAGGGCTTCCTGACCAGTGCTAGTCAGAGACTGCCCAGTCTCATGTCAGGAATCTTGGACGATTACCTGTATCTTTGGGATGGATACTATTTCAGCACAAGCTCAAATTGATGGCTCTCAAATTCATGATTATGTAGGATAGATACCAAGGTTTTAATGATTCTCTGCACGTCAAAGTGGAAATGAGGACTGCCTAAAAGGCTTACGTATGGCCCGTTCACATGGAGGTACCTATCGCCCACGTTACATAGCTCCTTATATTTAAGGCTTCGTTATATCTGTTCCGTGCTAGCCTCCTTGGATAAGTAGTCCTACAGTTATCTAGCGATTCTGAATGCCTCTGGCCCCTATATAAATTGTGACTCGGACACAACGTAGATCGTGTGCGTCCGTGGTATGTGCACAATTCTTCTTGTATTTTGAGGATTCGTACAGACTGTGTTCAAAAGTTTTATGGTAGCTATGCTTCAGGCCTTCTTTAACAGTCGAAGTAAAAATCCTCGCAATTGCTCCGATTTATGTTTGTAGTGTATAACAAGGCTTGTGTTATTGCACTTACCTAATATTGATATCAAGTTGTTTGCCTTCCCCATCTTGCTGCATCTAGTACGGTGGCAAAGACCCCAAGGTTTTTCATGGTGGTTAAGAATAATCGCCAGACAGGATCTTCTCTCCTTGTTGGCGCTAATATTTCCTCGGCATTCTTGTACTAGGCAATTCCATTCATCGAGAACAAGTTAGATGCGCCAAGGGCTTCATTTTAGCTCGCTCTTAGGCTCTAGGCCTAAGTGCAGGTGTCAAACATTAGTGGGCATCTTAGTTTGTTCTAGTAGCGGTCAGAGAAGGATTGGGTTCGTATACGACGACTCTACAATTCCTGCGGATTCTGGCGCGTGTCCTTGCAGTTTAGAAGAACGCCATTATATTGTGTAGGCGTGCATGTACGTTTTGGTGACTGCTGTGAGGGCCTATTGTTCTGACTCCCGTCGTCGAAGGTTACAGAATCAAAAGAAGAGACGTGTTTCGGTTCTATTTGGCTTATCATGGCCAACACAAGAGTTCTCGAACGTCTAGGCGGACGTCAAGGATGCCTCTCTTGATGCCCGAGATGCGCTGGCCGGTTACACGACTTCGTTGAAAGGAACTATACGCGGGATCCCACCAAGGCTGGATTGACCAAGTAGAAGTGGGAGCAACGGTCGCATGAAAGGCCGGTGCCTGACGCATGGTTACATGGTCCATTGAGTTCAACGCCCACACGTGGGGATGTGGAATTCGGATGGACCACAGGACCCATCCCAGCACCGAAGAAAGCCCAAGATGGGAAAAGGGCAGGAAGGGAAATGAGAAGTGCCAACCCCTCTCCAATGCATCATTGAAGAAGAGAAGAAAAACCAGCAAGGAGGGGCGAAAGGAAAACGAGGTCGCAAGGAAGGAAAAGCTCAGGCACAAACGAGGAAGTCCCCCGGCCCCCCCATTGCGTAAAAGAAACCACCTAGACGAGTTGTGCCAGCTCAGCACCAAATCGAAAGGGCCAGGGATCAACCCTGCCGGTGCTGTACACTCCTACCGTGGCCACGATGTAACATTATGAAGGCGACCACAGATATAACACGCGAAACAAGAAATTGCGCTACGACGTCACTGATAGCATGTGATATCGGTAGACATCCGTCTTGCGATGAGGGGTCGTGCGCGAGCGAGCCACGGAAAATGAGGGGGACGGCAGAGGGGGAGCAGAGAAGGTTTCACGATAAGGCAGGTGTAAGGATTCACGATAGTGTTAGTCGCGACCGACGGCCCAGGAACGCCGACGTAAGTGGCTCGATGAGAAGTGCGGATTATGGAGGCATTGGAGGAACCATCAATTTGGAGCGTAAATCTATGGATGCAATTCCCATCTCATTCTAAGTACGTGAGCTACGCATTGTATGATGCAAATCCGAGACACAAGCCCCTAAGGATGCTTGGTCGTCCATCCCATCCAATCTATGCGATGCAAATGCCATTGCATGCCAAAACAGAACGCAAACAAATCCCATGCCATCATAGTCCCAGTAGAAGCAATTGTAAACAAAAACGCCAGTGCCGTACCCCCCATCCAGACCCAATTGCAATAAGAGAGGAGCCTAGCGATATATGAGTGCCTAATAGATGTCGTTCGGTCGTGATAGTGGAGTAGGGCAGGACTCTGGGTATCAAGCTGGCCCAATGCAATACGTGTGTGATGTCTCTAGCCAGAGAACAGATTCAAATCCAAAACCCCAGCCCAAGACAAAAGAAATTGGCGGCGGTGAGCCGCACGAATATGAAATGCGAACAACCGTCGCAATGCAGTTGGAAGAATTGTCGTCAATAACGTGGCGAGTCTCTCAACGCCTCGAGCATTCAGCCTCCAGAGGATCGAATACTCATCTGAATTGAGCCACCCAAGCCTTGTCCAGCCATCCGACTTTATCAAAGGCTTGCCATAGCTTACTAGCCTTGTTGACGTCAATCTTACAAGCTTGCTGCGCATCGGTCTTACGGAACTCCTTGCCAATCCTAAGGCATTCAAGGCGTCTCTCGAAGATGCGACGCTTTGATGTCAGATACGTGGCGCAGTCCAGACGAAGATTGGCAGCGAGAAGCCTTTCGTCGGGGTGAAGCTTCGTGAAGTATGGATCAGCACTGAGGTCAATTGGAGCACCTCTCCAGTCGACCTTGAGCGAGTTGGGTTTGTTAGGCAGACTGGAAATTGGTGGACAATAATCGGGAATTGAGGCGAAGTCCTTATCGGTGCGAGCAGTCTTGCCCTCTCCTGGGGTCGTTGCTCTATGGGGTTTGACGGGTGCTGCCCGAGGAGGCTTGACGACCTTCGCAGCCTTGATAGTATTTCGCGGAGTCTTGATTGCCTGCCCTCGCTTGCTGCCTATGTTGATGGTATTCGGGGATTGGGGGGCCAAAGTCCGATAACGCCTTGATTGAATGGCTCTGTCTTCCAACAGGAATTGCCTCTCGCGTTTGAACCAGAGGTTGCGATTCGCATTGTATGCCTTCGCCACTCGCGATTTGAATTCGAGCACGAGTTGATATTCGTCAGGTCGTGGAGGCGATGCCTCTCGGAACATGAGGGAGCCTCTCGCGGCGACATGACCGTCTACCACACTTTGAGTTACCAGTGAGTCGTCCTCAAAGAGAGGTGGTTGCGGGGTGATCTGGGAGTCTTGTTGCGGGTAGAGAATTGGATCCTTCACGGTTGCGGATCGAGTATCGTCTGGTCCAGTGGCCTTGGTGAGAGGTGAAACTGGTGGTGATAGCGGAAACCGGCCCATTGGCTTCGAGTACATTGTCTTCTGAGGTGTTGTCGAGGCTCTCGAGAAGCTCTCAAGCGGAAGGGCCTCTGGCGGCGACATGAGCGACGACCGCATATCGAATTGGTATTTGTTCTCCATGTTGCGTGGGGTTGAATTGATAGAGGAGGAAGAGGGAGTTGAAGTAGAAGTCCATTGAGCAGACCGAGAGTGAGTAATCGGTGAGAGACCGCTTTCGAAGGTAGTGGAAGGCTGCAGCGAGTTGGTTGTTTTGTCAGCCATGTCGTTTGCGCGCGTTGCGCCTAGAAGCCTTTAAGGTTGTGGCAAGGTCGGAGGATGGAATCTCCCTTGTGCTTAAGTCCGCGTGCGTGCTCGAGACTAATTATGCTTCGGAAGCCGTGGGAGACCAGGTAACAATGATGATGATGACGGGAATGGTCGTGTGTCGGCGGAGTCAGCTTTAAGTAGCAGTTTGTCAGCTGAGTCGTGAGACGGTATTGTTCTTTGTCTTGATTTGCGAATTCCTCAGTCAATGCGAGAAAGGATCCTCAGGTGATGATTGGGTGACGGTGGCGGCAGCTGAATGGAATGCAATAGATTGGGGGAGGGAAAAAGAAAGCGAAAACGAAAGCAGACGGCGGAGAGTCTGAGAGGTGACAGGAATAAATAGCAAGAGGCAGGTTTGGGAGAATGAGAACGAGGAGGAATCAGTCAGATTCGTAGCCAGGAGTCAATTCAGTTCAGTCAGTCAGTCGGTCAGTACCATGTGGCAGCCTGTTGGCCAACACCCACCTCTGCGCGGCATAGGTCAACAGCGGACGTGGGCGTGGAGTCATGCCGCAGATGACAGTCTCGGTGGTCTCAGGTTCCAGAGCAGATTGCAGAGTCTTCGTTAAGAGCGGAGATGGATGACTGGAGCCTCTGCCTCTGCTTTGCCATTGCCTCTGGCTGCCCCTCTTTAGGACGGAGGGCAGGACAAGGACCGGCGGCCCAACACCGTAATATCGATGCGGAGGCAGCGCTTAGCTGAGTTGCCAGCCAGCGGCGGCGGGGGGAGGCAGAGCTGAGCAGGCAAAAGGAAAGGTCAAGGCCTGGCGTGTTTGGGGTTGCCTCTGGTTGCGAATGGTAGGCACAAGCTGTTGCTGGCTGGGCACACTCACACCCGCCGCCTCTCGTTCGCTCTCGCCCTCTCACGCACCCTCGCACCCCGGCCGGCCACTGGAGGCCATTGGCCAATGGGCAGATTGCGTGAGACCAGACCGTCGAGGGAAGCAAGGTCCAGGCCAAAGAAAGCGCTGGGGGATGGATGAGGATTGAGCCTTTGAGTCATAAGGTATTGGTGTCGAAGAAAAAGGGACACAACGACTTGGGTTGGGCAGCAGCGAGTGGGCGGCTATGCTGCTTGGGGCCTAGCGCCATACGTTTCTCGGGCCTGTCTTTGCAAGAGTTCGTACTACCGCCGCCTGTCCCACTGCAACTTGCCCCGATGGTTCTCGAGGCAATTCGTCCATCCAACCTTCACCTTCATCTACGCCAGAAACACGGTACACATAACACCGCAGGCCACCGCCCATGGCCCTCGGTCGGCGGAGGCAGCGATCCAAGGCAGCCGGTTCCTTCGTCATGCATTGCCCATCTCGAGGGCGATCACCAATCGAGCGTGCTGGGGTGAGTGCTCAGCCACACCACCTTGCCTCTGCCTTATTATTATCGAAACTTCACATGCGAGCCTGGGATTATGCCGAATGCGGTTACGTGCGTGGTGCTCCGGGCCATCTGGAAAAGAAGAGACGGAGAAGCGTGAAAGGGTCCCATCTCCATGCACGAGCTACCTGACCGCATGCCTCACCGCATCGCTGCGCACCCGTAATGCGAGGGTTCAATTTGCCTCCAAAACACCTCCCTGTACACGTGTCCCACCTCGCCCAAAGTCAAAAGCATACTGTCATAAACGCGATTGACGAGGGATGCCCTCAATTGACGTGTGCCAGCGCCCGTCCAATGCTCGTTGGTGCTTAGTGTCTTGCCAGGGCGCACCACATGACCATGGCCAGCTGGAACAATTGTCCAGTGTGAGCGCGGCGTCTTACTGTACACCGAACACCTCTGTCAAGTGGATCACCTGTTGCGATAAGATCAGCCCCTCCTTCGACGACTGACTTGACATAGAGGGGGGGCTCCCAGACACCGGTCGACTGATACCGTGATCTGTTTCAGCGGCTACCTCTCTCCAGCACAATCAGTTGATGGACCCCCCACGACCATGATATCTCCCGAGGGGTCAGCAGTTCTACAATTGAACGGTAGTCGTGCACAAGCTGGCTTAGTCTTTCCCCCCTCCTCCTCAAGGACGAAGATGCACCGCCGTTCCTCATCCCGTTTGCACTGCTGCAGGGGCTTGGGAGGAGAGGGGACGAACATGCAAGACGATAGATCGCCCCGATAAGGGTCGCGTCGGCTAGGCTCGGGATGTTGTGCTTCAACCCAAGGTGGGGTGGGGTGATTGATGCGGATGGTTGGTGGGGTGCGGATGTGAGACTTGCGATAAGGACGACGGACGAGAAGGCGTGACAGTAACTCCCTACACAGCCATGGGGGAATGGCATTGACGCTGATGGCTGAAGAATTGAGTGCATCAAGAATTCTTTCCTTCCCAATCCCTTCTGGTGCTGCTCTTTGACCGCTGATGTCACCGACATTGCACGACTCATGGGTGAGCTTGTCAATTGTACACCTCCGCAAGTTAATGGCGGCGGATCTGGGGATATGGACGATCCCGAGATAACCGCCAACCTTGGCATTCCTCGCTCCACGCCATGTGACAGTTATCGCTGCCGACGCTGCAACAAATTCCATGCGCTGACAGAACCATTGCAAGTCGCAATTGATATTTCTTGTTCCAGTAGAACAAGAATGAATGCAAAAGGATGCTTGGAAGAGATTCGGAGAAAATGTTCTTTGTCGCCCAGTGGCACTCTCGTCTCAAGTGGATTGACTACCCAGGACAAAGAGATTCGGACAATACCATCTCCTGCCTCAACCGGCAGAGAAAAACAAGAAAATAAATCCGATAGCAAGTCGGGAACCGGAAACATCACAAAGAGACAAAGCGCATTCTGATTGCGATTTCCTTCATGGAATTGGTATAAGGTATGATACGGTAGGTTCTATTTCGTTGTTGTCGTTACCTCCTCACCAATTTCACATACGGGAAAAGTATTCATAAAACCAAATGCACAATGACTTTGCCACAGCAAGCCCAATGGTTGAATGGACTCACCGAGATCAACTATTTATCGCCCGATTGGAAGCCTCTTCGTGTTCTGGGTCGAGGGGGCCAAGGAATCGTGGGGCTCTGGGAACATAAAGTCGATAAACGTCGGATCGCCGTGAAGCAGGCGACATATACTTCAACCCGTCCAGGGCTGCAATGGGAGGCGAATATTCTCGCTATGCTTAGGCATACCAATTCGGGCCATATACCACATATGATTGGAGAAATGGAAGCTGGTGTAGGAGCGGGCGACGCAGGGCAGACTTTTGATACGGGACCAGTCCATAGAATGAAATTGGAATATTGCCCCGGTGGGACTTTGTGGGACTGGCTCAGCCAACGTTGGGATATTGCACTGTATCAGAAGGGGTAAGACAAGCTGAATGGCAATGGACAGCGGCTAATCTTAAGAAGTCCTGCTTCCGTTGATGAAAAGACTTTGTGGGAGATATTCCATTGTTTGGCACGAGGTGTTTTGGCTATACACCATGGCAGCGAGGATCCAAGTGCTCCACGTTGGGGTCATGGAGAGATCTGTCATTTTGATCTGAAGTAAGTCCATGTAGATTTTAGGTTGTTCTAGGCTAAAAGGTACGCAAGATTAGAGAATAGTCAGTCTGTGTCATGTCTCAGTATCTTGTTTGGTCATACTCACAGGGCTTTTCAGTCTTGATTAGTGCTCCCCTTCTTGATGTAGAACACAAGAGGAAGCCGGCCTTTAAAGTATACAATAACAGGCTCCCTTCTGAGATGCTATTATTGACTTTCGATAGATTGCGGACTTTGGTTCTTCCCAACAGGTCCCTATAGAGCAAGACAGAGCTTTTAATCAGAAGTTTAACTGGGCCGGAACATATCCTTGGGTTCTACCGGTAAATACGCTGCAAAAATTCCAAGAAAATGCTGACTGATAGCAAACAGGAGCAAGGCAAAGGAAGATCAAGATCAAAACCCAATCAGCCAGAATTCAAGAGGCCATGGCTACGCGAGGTCAGTTGTCCTAGCGTTGAATTTCGATCCAGTTTTCTGATACTAAGGACAGCATGCCGGCGTTGCCACGCTTGACCCGAAGTTCTTTCGAAATTTGGACTATTCACCTAATGGCAGTTACCATTATGGTACCGCGTCAAACATCTGGCAGATTGGCCTCATTATGTGGTGTCTGCAGAAATGGAAATTCGAGCCGGACTGGATATATGATTACATGTGTCTCTATCGTTGGGATTCCTCCGACAGACTGTCAGCAGGAGGGTGGATCGTCGGGGATGATGAAGATAGAGACCTTGCGGAGGGAAAAGATGCACCGCCATCTCAGTACAGCCAAACTCTTAGGACGACAATTGCCGAGTGTCTGCTGGTTGAGCAAAGCTCTAGAATCGATCCCAAAGCCCTGTTCCATCAGACGAAAGAAGCCTTGGAAAATTACCAGCATGACAGCATACTCCCCTTTGCCGCAAGTATTCCAATTCCAGGCAGTGCGAGCCTTCGGCCGATGGACGAAGATATTCCAGAGCCAGATGCTGAGCAGCGCGCCATTCCGGTCAATTCATACGAGGAACTCCAGAAAGTGATCTTTGACGGCAAGGTGCAGGCTCGCCGATTCGTAGAAGAAGAACCTCCCGAGCTCCCACACAAGAAAGGCAAAGAAGTTCGCTTCTCGAGAGCTCCGGGCCAGAGCTCTTTGGCTCAGGATCCTGCACCAGTTGAATATGCTGACCCAATCTCTCCAGTCAACTTGCCACTGGGGAACCTCGCTCTGAATGCTTTGAATCAACCAGGAGGCCAAGTACCTGAACCTTGGCACCCTCCTCCGAATGCCTTCAATAATCAACCTAAGGTTCATGCTGCCATAGTGGGGCCTTCTGTTGATGTAAACGCATTACTGGGACTGCCTCCTGTGAATCCTTTTGTAGATGTCCCCAATAATCAACCCAGAGATTTGGTTGCGGAGACTCAGCGCATGGCTCAGATATTGAGTCAACGCTTTCCCATCCACCCCCCAAATGCGAATGTGAGATCACCTCCAGCAGCTCCCGTTTCAGGATCAGTGGAGCAACAGACTACTGTTGCGGCTCAAGCACAAATTCGTGCACAAGCATTGTTACGTTTGGCTCAATTAGAAGTACAAACACGCGGACAGCCTCAAGGGCAAGCTCAAGCCCAGCAAGCTCATCCAGCCCCAGCTCCAGTGCAACCAGCTCCAGTTCAACCAGCTCCAGCTCAACCAGCTCCAGCTCAGCCAGCTCCAGCTCAAGCCCCTCCAATCCGCTTGATCAGACAGATCGCCTTTCTTACCGATCAATCAACTCACAGATTCCAAATGGCACCACAACCACAGAGGATTTATTACATGCGAAGAGTTCCTGCAAACATGCTGGTCCAAAACGTTAAGACGCTACTACATAACAGCCAAGGTTGTCCAATCCAGCCACATCTGCAGAAATATGTGAATAATGGCCAGCTTATCACGAACAATATGAGCGTTGCTGATTTGGTGCTCTATGGGAATATTATCACGGTTACTGTTTATCCGGAACCTGGCGGACCATAAGATAGGTTTGGAAGAAGTCATTTGGGGATGTTGGTACAAAACTGCTTGCGCTCTTGGTTTCTGATGGCTGAGAGGGTTTCCTCGGTCTTGGTTTGTGTTGGGGTTGGGGTTATGTACTGTCGATCATTTTGTATGTTGTTGTTTGTCTAGAACTCTTTACAAATTTATTAATACACTAATACACCATTCTCAGAGATCTATCCAGCGAGTACAGCTTTCCAGTCCAGCATGTCAATGCTAACACATTTTAAGCGAGCAAACTGCCATATAGTGAACCCTTTGTAGTAGTTATTACCAGTGCATCTCAACTATTAATGCAAGCATCCACGCCACTTTTGCATCCTCCACTTACGATGCTCTACCACTACGAACAACTCCTCCCCTACGATAGATAATAACACTACTCCCCGACACGCCCAGTCTGTTGTCGATCCCCGAAACCCTTCAGCTGCCCAAAATGTCAACCCCCCACCTCCCCCACCATGGCCCCAAACCCAAGGCCCTGATCTTCGACCTGATGGGCACATGCACCAACTGGCAATCCTCGCTCCTCCCCCCTCTCACCTTCCAGCCCTCTCCTGCGCTGTCCCGTCGCGATGCGCTTGCTCTCGCCGCCGATTGGCGCGCGGGGTTCTTCAGGGAAATCCATGCCCGCTTTGAGCGAGGCGAGCGGGGTGAGGATATTGATGTCACGCATGCGCGCGTCTTGGATCGCCTGCTGGAGGAGAGGGGGTGGGATTGGGGAGATGGAGAGAAATCGAAGTGTGTCGAGGCCTGGCATGCGCAGGTTGGTATGTTACCTCTCCGGTGCTTGTGAGGAAGGAGTTCTGGGATGTGGTGCTGATTTGACGTTCTTAGCTTGGCCGGATGCTGTGCGGGGACTGGAGAGGTTGAAGAAGAAGTATTTTGTGTTGGTGCTGCCTTGTCCCTTTATCTGCTTCTTGCTTCTCGTCTTTTAAGCGCATTCTTTTTCTTTACTGTTTCTGCGATTTGAATGTTGGGTATAGAATTTCAGTGATGTAATTGGTTTTGTAGTGTCGTCCTCGCGAATGGGACAACTCGGCTCCAATGCGATATTGCAAAGTCTTCGGGCTTGCCTTTTCATACACTTTTCTCTTCACAACTATTGGGCTTGACTAAGGTATCTTTACTACCCCTCTGCTTCTTTGGGCCGTGATGCTGATGAATCTACAGCCAGACCCTAAAATCTACCTCAAAGCCATAGAGCTGCTAAAACTGCAGCCAGAAGAGTGCATCATGGTTGCTGCGCATGCCTATGATCTGAGAGCTGCTAAGGGAGTGTAGGTTTCATTTTCTTCCCACTCTCACTTTCCTTTTAATAAGGAAAATATCATCAAAGGGTCCTTTCACTGACACTTTCTTGGATTTGATGCATGTAGTGGTATGCAAACCATCTATATCCACCGCTTGACAGAAGATTTAGATGAAGACATGTCCCTTGTTGAAAAGGAGAATGATCAGTTTCTTGATGGAACTACTGGTGGTGAGGATTGTGGACTTGGATCTTTGGCTGATGTTTTAGATGCTTGAAGGGGAGATCGAAATACAGTCAGTGTATGCGTACTTCTGAATTATCCAGAATATTGTTTCAAATAGTAGCATCTACACGGCTCGACTTCCTGGGATGCTATGATGATGTATGTAAAATTGCCAGGTCCCACTTCAAAGGGCCGAGGGTGTCTCGAGGACAACAGCACATATTAGAGCCATGCAGTTACAAGGCATAAACTTGGAAATTCGAAGTCTTTCGACCATCTGGAGTACTCTATTGAGTGAGCTCAGGCAGTACTGCCATAAGAATTCATACGACTAAAACAATAGCACGAAATTGAAAGGCTCTGATTCTTGGTAGAAGAGCTCTGCGAATTTCATAACTAAGTCTCTATATGCAAGGGTAGAAGCTGTTTGTATCTACGCTCGAGCACAAACATTGCGTATCAAAATTCTGAAATCAAAGTTATCAATGTAACGGCCTTGAAGCTAGCTAGATTCAATGATGGCTTGGACCTTGTATGAATCAGGGACCAAGGGTCCCGGGTGGCACAACGCCATGTGCACAGTTACACATATGAACTTTATAGAATGCATTGCATGGCAGGAAACAGAAGGAAGTATCGAGGTAACATCAACGAATACATCATACTCACGACCTCGCAAAACTAGGCTCGATTGGGGGTACATAATCTGTTCTGTGCCCAGCACTCTGGAGAGGAGGGGTACAACCGGTGAAGTTTCGGCTTTCGGATAACAGCGGAACTCAATCAAGACAGGTGCTCGTTCTAAAGTCTATCCTTTTCCAGCAAGATTACTTTTGAGTTGCGGAGCAAGCTCCGCAACTAACCGGAAGAGTCAAACTATCCCAATATGGCTAAATGGACAACTTTGTTCAATGAGAATCCTAAGTTCAAAATGTTGACAGTGACTCTTCTAATAACATCAGAAAGCGAGGGAATATATTTTTGCAAGTAGATGCCCTGATTACATCATGATTGTGCTTAATGTCCGTTGATGCGCTCTGGTGCTGGGCAGCATAGATCTTCCGCCTCGGAAACACATGCATGAAGGCATATGAGACAGGTAATATTCAATAGACGAATGCGATCAGCGGCATTGAAGTGGTATTGACCTGGTCGCATCAGCTCGTGCCAGACCATCTTTCATACACACAAAGCCTCCGTGGTTGAGACAGATGAACAGACTATTCATTCCCTGTGTGCAAACTAGAAGAAAACATCATGACGAGGGGAAAGCTTCCGCTACAACTGCATTGAAAGGCTCACAGGGCATGTAATGGAGAGAAAAGGAGATGCATGAGCCCTTGAACTGTATCACGATGCTTAAAGTGACCGAGACTCGCGGCGTTCCAAGAATTGAAATCCACAGACCCATGACATTTGCGCTGCCTCCAGCTCTCCCTTTTCCCGGGCCAAGCGTTCGGCGGCATGCGTCCTTCGCCAAGTCCGGAACGGCACCTAAAAAGCAGCCGATCGAGATCCATAACAGCTGCTCGAGGACAATGCACTATGACCAGTCTAGAGATGAACTGGCTCTCTACAATCGTAGAATCCTGAAAAATAAAGCACCGTGTTTATCTGAGTTGTGAATGGTCCATTCTCCTAAGGCAGTCTGAGAGATTATTAGCCACATGTTTCATGGGATGCCGGGGCCCGGGCCCGGGGGCTGGCGCTTCAAGTAACATTGGACTCAGACAAGGGCATTGAGGTCTTCTTGGACGTTCGATTCTGTCAGTTCTGCATGGTATATCTTATCTGATTTGGCACTGGTTAGAGTGAGCCATCTCGGCTCGCTCATCCGAGCAAACGGGATGGTGTTACATCTGGCGAACACGAAGGAATTTCATACCTCGCTACGTCACTAAGTCGCATCGACGTGGGAATGGCCCATCTCAATAAATCGATGTTGAAAGATGTTTGATGAGGTGGCTGTGACTGTCTATCCTTATGATTGTCCCAAGTTTGAGCAACAGACACGTATGGAGGCCATGTGAAAGAACCGGAAGATGTACAACAAGCCAGAATGAGCGCACTTGAGATTCGGTCTCCCACCATATGTAGGTAGGTATGGTACAGCAAAGGGATGTGTACGTGCTCATGCACAAAGCACGAGAGCACTTCCCGGAATACCAAGTACTGCAACTCGGGAACTCTATGTTGTGACATAGATTTGTAGGATTAAACAGGTACCAAGGTTAGCTTCCAAACATGCTGCTACAACGACCATGTCTTGAAAGCTAAAGCGCACACAATGGACGAACAGTGCATATTGATGGCCGAGAATGTATACCTAAAGTGTGATGGCGTTGTGGTCGGAGGAAAAGTATCTTGTCAAATGCTTGTGGAAGTCATGGCAAAGATCCGGATTAAAAATACTACGACTCAGCAGTTTGCGCACAAGGGGTAGGTGCAACGCAAACTTTGGCTAGTAATTGGACAGCAAAAGTCACTCGAACATTATCTCATCGTGGCCAGTCAAAGTAACTCTGCATGGGTTTATAGTTTGCCTTACGAGGGGTATTGTTTGCCATCACAGAGCCAGACGCTCAAGCCAGCCGGGCACGCTTGGACCTGGATGCAATAGTCTGTGGGGGTCATTGGAACCAATGCAACGATCTGATACTGTACAGTTCGAAGGTGGTTGTATTACTTATGTCAGAAGGCACTGTTGTTAAAAGTTTAAAGCACGTTGTGTCCTATTTGCCGTGTTTGCAACGTGATGAATGGTTGTGCGAGAAAGTCTCGGTAGATAGCGAGTTTCAGCTGTCGTTCACCTACCTGTGCGACGGGCCCCCCCCGGAGCGATTGTCGAAACGATGGACCTTGTTCTACGGTGTTCCCCGCATGGTTCCCTACTAAGTTGTTCTAAATTCCACCGGCGACTCTTGGGTTGAAGAAGGCGGCCTTGATAGGTTGCAGTCACCAACATACTTTCTATATGGCGCCTTGAGTTACAGAGCAGTGTCACCAATACTAAGATTCTAATAAGGTTCTGGTCATAGCGCGTGGCGGGGGGGCGAGCAGGCGCATATCAGTCTTTTCCCACGCTGCAACACCAGGCCAGAAAGTTCATATAGATATCACCTCTAGAGCTTCCAGAATGTGAGTCTCAGCTACTGGCTTCGTGGATCGAGCAAGACAATACTTTTCTTTACTTGGTCGGTCTGTTGTTGGTTGAAGTATAGGTACAACTCGGCAGATCAAATATGGCTCGGACCAAATCGCGTAGCGAGTACACGGCTACCCAAGGCAGCGTCTATCTTATTACCTCCGATGGGCGCACACTGGAGTTGCCGATCCCCTCGCGGTCACCTAGTGATCCTCTGAACTGGAGTTGGTTCAAAAAGAGCCTCTCTATCCTCGCTGTCTTTTTATTCTCAGTCATTGGATTGGTCCAAGTGCAAGGAACGGCTCTTGTGCTGGGAATGCTTGAGAATGAGTACACTCCTGAGGTATTCACACCAACTGATAACTTCCAACTTTCAATGTCTAATGCGATATAGAGTATGAGACCCCTGCATTTGGAAATCTTGGCTTTCATTCCATGTATTGCCTGGGGAGTTGGTGCTTTGATCTGGGTACCTTTGTCAACGGTTCTAGGTCGGAGACCTGTCTTCCTCTTCTGTACCATCCTTCTCACATTTGCCACAATCCTTGCCGCTATTTCTCAAAGTTTTTACACGCACCTACTTGCACGATGTCTCCAAGGAATAGCTGGATCGATCAGCCCCAGCATTGTGAGTTGTTTCCGCTTGACTGCTTGGCCATCGCTAATAGCTAAAGGCTCTACTAATGATTATCGATGTTTTGTATATTCATCAGCGTCCTATGTATATAGCGCTATTCTGGTGTTTGAGTACTAGTCTTTCTAACGTCGGCCTTGCTGCGACACCCTCTATAGTCGAATACGGTGGAAGCTGGCGCTCATTCTACTGGATATGGTCCGGTCCTAGTGCTCTTACAATCTTCCTCGCTTTGTTCTGGGCTCCGGAGAGTTACTTCTCACGTCCTCCCATGGCTTTCGACGGACGTATACTGTCACAGGCAGAAAATGGGAAGGTTACAGTGTACTCCAAATGGGAGGAAGTGCCAGGAGGGAAACCAATGTTGGAGGACCCGCCAATTTGGAAGGCAACCTCTTTCATCAAGAACATAATTTTCTGGAACCGCACGAAGACTGGTGGCTGGAAAGACGCCAAAGCAAGTTTCCGACAAATCTTGATATGTGCATTGAATCCACTTATCATCTGGGTTTGGATTCTCAATGCTCTGGTATTCGGAGGCATGGTCGTTACATGCCAAACATACGTCAACCTTCTGATGGCTCCGCCATATAACTTCACATTCAAGGAGACCGGCCTGGCGAAATTAAGTCCTGCAATTGGAGCTCTCCTTGCCTTTCCGGCTTCTGGTATCTTGACAACCCAGGTCATCCGGTTTCTAGCTACTCGCAACCGAGGCGTCCGTGAACCGGAACACTACCTTCCATCGTTCATCCTTCCAGTCGTCACCGCGACGGTCAGCCTCGCACTGTACGGGGTTGCAGCCGAAGGCCATTGGAATTGGCGCTGGATCACACTTTTCGTTGGCGTTGATTATTTCAGCGCCATGTCCCTCTTCGTCTCCAACGTCCTGTGGGTAACTGAAGCCTTTCCTCGTTGGGCGGGTCCAGCTCTGGTCATCGTTGGAGCCAATGGATACGCGCTGAGCTTCACTTTCAGCTCTGGCATTGTGCCATGGATTCGGGCCCAGGGTTTTGGCAAGACGTATATCGAACTCGCAGCGATGACGTTTGCGATTGGTCTGATCGGATTTCCTGTCAACTACTGGGGCAAGCGATTCAGAGAATACATCTACGCAAGATGGAGCGATGACTCGGAGGAATGAGATACCCCTGACTATTAGTACGGTTATCAGTCCAGCAGGCTGGGTGTGACAGTATACCCTCCCTATCTACGAGAGTAATGATAATGTTAGTAAGTAGCTCAGCACCATTGTAGTTTATTTTATATAGCATAGCTTTGACAGATCGGTCGAGCTCAAGACAAGCTGTATAAAACTATTAAGCTATGATTTTTTGCTATTGGCATGATGTGCAAAATTGATTCAAATAAGTTGATCTGTACTTCACAGTTTTCTCTATATCTTCAAGCTTCTGTGGCTGTTGAAAAGCATTGATATAAAGTACTCCAGTAGTCCTAGCTTAAAGTAATGTAGGCAGGCATCATGATACGTAAATCTGACCACCCATACCATCATCTCCACTAGTTGATGTCACTCGGGGAAGTTGGAAGCGCCAGAAGGCAACCAGGACATGGCGGGGCTGGAAATCAGGAGATAAGAAGGCACCGTTCTGGCTGTTTCCAGAAGCCTCGTGTGTCCAAAAAAAAGGGTGTTGAATCTCGATCGTCGGCATCG
>PDLN01000014.1:761480-789780 GCA_003369635.1 Coleophoma crateriformis | reverse complement strand
TGCTAGCAATGGGCACGAGGCCGTCGTCAAGCTACTCCTCGGCACCGGCAAGGTCGAGGTCGACGCAAAGGATACAGACGGTCGGACGCCGCTATGGTGGGCTGCTAGCAATGGGCACGAGGCCGTCGTCAAGCTGCTCCTCGGCACCGGCAAGGTCGAGGTCGACGCAAAGGATATAGACGGTCGGACGCCGCTATCGTGGGCTGCTAGTAATGGGCACGAGGCCGTCGTCAAGCTACTCCTCGGCACCGGC
The DNA here is from genome assembly GCA_003369635.1 of Coleophoma crateriformis. Classification (NCBI taxonomy): domain Eukaryota; kingdom Fungi; phylum Ascomycota; class Leotiomycetes; order Helotiales; family Dermateaceae; genus Coleophoma; species Coleophoma crateriformis. The sequence goes on along the minus strand of PDLN01000014.1, from coordinate 789,527 downwards.
AAGGTCGAGGTCGACGTAAAGGATAGATACGGTCGGACGCCGCTATCGTGGGCTGCTAGCAATGGGCACGAGGCCGTCGTCAAGCTGCTCCTCGGCACCGGCAAGGTTGAGGTCGACGTAAAGGATATAGGCGGTCAGACGCCGCTATCGTGGGCTACTAGCAATGGGCACGAGGCCGTCGTCAAGCTGCTCCTCGGCACCGGCAAGGTCGAGGTCGACGTAAAGGATAGATACGGTCAGACGCCGCTATCGTTGGCTGCTAGTAATGGGCACGAGGCCGTCGTCAAGCTGCTTCAAGAGTATATTAAATGACTATACACTTCTTTTGTTACAAGAGACGATTCTTGGGATCAACTAAGGTGACAATGACTATGTAGAATGAATGTAAGAGCTATCTGAAAGGCCTATCTACATGCGTTCGCCTGTCGCGGGGACACATGTCCCATTCCTCGAATTATCCTCTATTTATTATTTTACAACTTTGTTAAAGAGGGGCTTGGGGGAAGTGAGCTTTATATATTAGTTATGGGATTTCCAACATATTAGATTAGCCACGCTAGGAGATTCTAAAAAATTCTGTTTTCTTCTAGCTACCTATTTTCAAAAGACTCGTTATAGTATACTTCTCAGACTAGCCTCTAGCTTTTAATTTCTTTAAGAAATCACTACTATTAACCTTGATGAAAATCATACAAGATTGTATCGCTAGTATAGATACGACTTATCATTTACAATATAGAAACTGGTAAAGAGGATGATCTCCATTCTATAGCAATTAAGCTACCAGTTTTGGGCCATCGTATCAAAATATAGCTTGCGTCTTTGAAACTATAAGATCGTTGCCTTGACTACATAAGGGCGCTTTGGTATTAATATCTTCGTGGTTTTCTTTATTTTAACAACTCCACTATCCCTCTACTACCAGATTTGAATGGGTTGTCTTAAATCCTAATCCAAGCCATCGTGTAAGAAGGTGCTACTGTGACTATCAGAGTTCAAGACATGGACTCTTGAAAAGGATTTATGCCAAGAGACGCTCTAATCCCTAATGCCGTCTCTTATACACGCTGTTACTAGCTAGAGTTCCTTAGTTATTCGATATAGTTCTGTCCTTCTCCAGCACCAGGAGCAAACACGTTGTATCTTACTTCAAAAGTAGAGCTCAGCCTTGCTAAATAAACAGACCTTGTTTCTCTTTTCTTAGTAGGTTGCTGAGAATGAAAAGAAAACAATATATGCTACAGCGCGTCCGTGTGTTTCACGTGGAAGTGTTTCGTAAGTCCTAATACACTACAAGAGATGGCTTTATATCCTAACCACGACTTATCTTACTGAAAGGTATATTTTATGAACTTGCGTTCGCAAATAATGGCTAACCATCCTGCACTACTATTCATTACGAAATAACGAAATCACGAGTGATGTGAAGCCATTCAGAAACAACACTTTTTTAACCATCAGCTCCTAATTCGAACCGCGATCGAAACCAAGCAAAATCAGATAAGAAGGCCAAAAAGCAATAGCACAGGCTGGTAAGACTAGAAGCAGATCATCGAGTACTGAAGGTGTCATGTGGAGGACCGAGATGTTATATGCCTGCATTCTGTTTACGAGTTCAACACTGGTAACATTGTCTGCAAAGATAAATGCTGACAAGTAGTAGATCTTGTTCCATCAGTCTATATCGGATGGTTGTTCCATTCTCGCTAATGCCACCCCTTTGGAATTCCGAATTAGGCTCAATCGGACCCACTTAAACATCAACGTCACAATCCACAGCTTTCAGATAATTCCTCCAAAGACAAGAGAACTTCACACAACGGAGCTTGGATCCGTCATCCAATTTCACGGGCTGTGTGGTGTTTCCTCAAGTGACACTTCTGAAGTGGGCCATAGAGAAAGGGGTCTTGATCAAGCACACCTGCCCAAAGCGGCGACACCGACTTTATCAGTGTTGGGCACTGCACGGGGGAGCGCCTACTTGTTTAGATTTATAGGAGTGCCCGGGTATAGAAACCGACTGCCTGCTTTGTCGTGAGGAAGCTCATTAGATTCTATATTCCTAATTCTTGCTAGGACCTCTAACGACCCGAGCCCCGCTGGGGGATCTGGGGGTGTGAGGGCTGAGGCACGGATGGATATGGCTGGTGCTGGCTCGTTAAAGGATGCGTATATACGCGTACTTATAATACGCGATAGTAGTGTGCTTTGCATCGTACTTACCTTAACGTTTGAAGTGGATAGTGGTACATGTAGAGAGTGCATAAGGCCCATGTCATGTTGCTCAATTTCCTATCTGAGCCTAGTCGTCCATTGTTCATCGTTATCTGCCCGATCTGATCATAATGAATGACAGCGCAAGTAACATCAGGGCACAACTAGGACAGCATGAGCATGTTTTCCCGCAAGGATGGAAGAAGAAATCGGAAGTGTCAACGATCGATACGGATCAATTTTGAGTCAGGAGCAGCATGCTCTCTTTGGAGGACTGTATCTCAAGACCGATGAGCGCGACAACGACTCTGTGCCTGCCCTCGAGTCCTACATAGTCAATCCTTGCGCCTCGATTCCAATATCGGGATACGATCACAAATTTGAGGATGAATGCGAGGATGAGAACGAGGATAACAATGAGGATTTCCAGTCCGAGGCTGGAGAGCCATCTAGCGGTAGCAGTCAAGGCTCTGTGGCTACCGGAGATAAGCTAGGCGTGTGGCCACAGAGACTCCTCCGCGTCGACAATATGAAGTCTTACGAGTGGCAACCAGGTAACATATATGGTGGAGAAGTGGCCCCGAAATATAATGCAATATCTTACACGTGGGGCCGTTATGATATTGACAGCCCTTTTGCGGAACATAAAGCCAACAAGCGAGTTATGAGAAAGACATAAGCCATTCGTATTAACGAAGTCGGATGGGCCATCCCCAGAATTGGTCCATAATATTTTACGGAGAATGAGTTTCAAGCCGTGATTAAACAATCATGTGTTCTAGGAGGTGCCGGAAAGACCGATTTTGTATGGGTAGACGTGGCTTGTATTGACCAGAGAAACGGACCCCAGAAGGACATGGAGATTGGACGGCAGGCTAAGATTTTTGGAGGTGCACAGAGAGTCTTTATTTGGTTGACGCGACTATCTGAGAACGCTCTTTGTGGCATATTGACCGAGTTAGCCGAGAGCTCGCGAAAGGTTGGGACATATCTAGTGAACGCTGCCAACAGAGAACACAACTGACACCGGTGTCAAGGCTACCAAGCAGGTTAATGACATCTCTGGTTCCACGCAGATAGAGCCAACGGATGAGCAGGCCGATTGGATTCTGAGGTCGAGAACAGCGTTGGATAATCTGTTCATCGACCCGTGGTTTACTTCACTATGGATGCTACAAGAAGCTTTTCTATGCCCCCATGCATACTTGTTAGGAAGAGAGGCTACCCAGCTTTGCCATTTCCCAGCGCCAATGCCCGGAAAATTTATTCCGGCTGATCTATCTAACTTGTTCAAAATATGTCACAATCTACGGCGAGTTTCTGAGAACAAACTCATCACTGGACAAACCTATTGCGAGTCACCGCCCCGCCCAAAATGGTTACCCGAAGAAAGTTCCTCACTGAAATCAATACCATGATAAAGCAACGCGGTCTATCTGCATTGGAAACGAATAATCTGATCGCGCTGTACGGAATAGCGTCTTGCAGACGTACTAGTGTGATGAGGATCGCGTGTATGGAATCGAACAAGTCTTTGGCCTGCGATTGGGCGTCTCAGAAAGCAGGGTGAAGAAATCCTACCACAGGTTTGAGCTGGAAGCACAGCTAGGATCTGGCATTCTGAAGAAATTTCCAGTACTGAGCCAGTTGCATGTTTATACGGAGCCGGTTGAGCTATTGAGGGGGTGGAGAGTAAGTTCCTCGTCGCGCATACCAGATCTTGACGTCAACAGCAGCATCTGGGCCATTAAGTTTCGGACCGCATGTGCACTCGGCATCAAATCTATACAAGGGATGGGAGTTGGTATATTTGATGGAAGGCTATGCACTTTTGAAAGCTTGCGAGTAGCTTGGGAGCAGGTTGCAGATCCCCCGTCGGGTGGGCAGTGGAACCAAGGGGACCAGAGTCCCCATCAGATTTGTCTGGATGTGTTTCTTAACCACAAAAAACCCGAATTCCGACATATCTCATCAGATAAGCTAGATACCAGTGGCTTTGAGGAGCCGTACCCAGCGGTGTGGGGCTTCTCGAGAGACATAGCTCGGGGAATAGAGCAGTTCAGCCTAGCATCGTGGATGGTATCTCGCCTAGAGGAGTCATTTCCCGGAAAGGCTCTGAAAGTGCTGTTACTCGGATTTTTCAAAGATACCCCCAATGATGGAAAAGATGGGATCCTATTCAATGCTGGTTTGATACTTCTAGAGAGTGAGAGCAACGGCTTGCAATACTGGCGACGATTGGGATTTTGTATCTGGGAATGTGGGCATGATCGCGCGGATTCGATTGATGCTGCTAGAGATATGTTGCATGCCAAGCAGAACAATCCAAGCTGGGAAGATTCAAGAGGGGTTTTTGGCTAAAGATATATGCAGTAACGATCGTTATGGTTATATGATAGACCTCGCCATTGAATTGGCTGCCTGTTGAAGTGGAAGATATACAGCGCGCCCTGCAGGAAGCATGAGGGAGGACTTTTTAGGCGCGACGTTAGTCGCAGACGGAGTAGACATGTGAAGTCCCGATAAATCAATTTCAAGATTTAATTGATGAGTTGTAGCAGCAAGAGCAATGAACTGGTACGGCCTTGGGCTTTTATCCTCTTCATGATTACTTAAAGTTCTTGACCGATGTCGGATTGGTGAATATTGAAAAGTACCTGTGATCTTTAGGCAGGGCGCTTGGTCTTGGGATGGAGAAGCTAGGCGTTGGGATTGTGGGATCGCAAGTCGCCGAGCACAGAGCTCCACATCTGTATATCTTGCAATTAATGGATCCAAGATGGCAGAGTCACTTCAAGGATGAAGGGGTGTTTGTTTCGCACTATAGATGTGTTGTTAGAGTTTCTTTTGGATTCTACAATTCCATAGAAGACGTGGCATCGTTTGTAAACATCGTAAAACGGGGCCTTGAGTCAGGAATTCCTGCAGCTTAATAGGCACTATTTTCTATGCTAAATTACTCTGTGGGCAAATTTTGGGCATCGGATGGATTTCAGCCACTCTCTGAACTAGAAAGTGTAGCTTTGCTCTGTCCTTCTCACCTCATCGTAGTCAGGTAGATAGGCCCAGTTGATAGATATTGAAATATTCTAACGTTACCAGCGAAGCCAAGGCAAACACAAGGTACGACGGGGCAAAATACACCTCCGTCATCCGTTGAAGTCAAGGGAGGTTACATGCTATAATTAGGTCCGGCTATGAATATAAACAAGAAGTGTATCGAAGTCCATAATTACCACGGAACTTCGGCGCCGTCATAGCCGACAAACTTCCCAGATGTCTTCTCCCTAGAGGCAGTATCAATTACGTGAAGTAATCCCTGTACAGATTGCTCAACTGTCACAGGGACCTCATTAATGCCGATACTATTCGCTGACGACCACCCCATATCAGTCTGTACCCAACCCGGATTCAATGCCACGGAGACCAAGCTCGGATTTTCCAAATGTAGTTTCCGGATAATGTAGTTTGCAGCCAATTTCGAGACACCGTACGGCAAGGCTGGGACCGGGAGTTGAAGGCTCAACTCCAAACTAGCTATATTAGAGGAGATAATATAGAACTGTGGACTAGGAGATCTCTCCATGAGCGGCCACATAGCCGAGATAAGTTGTAGAGGCGCAATCGTATTAATCTGAAAGTGCTCCAGGAGGGCCTCAGGTGGAGTCGATAACACCGTACCGAAGTAAGTCAGTATACCAGCATTTGCAATCACCACATCGAGCGTTTTGATACCATGCTCCATCTGGAGAGCTTTGGCAGCTTCGACAGGGTCGCTTGAAGAAGTACTATCGAGCTTGACGGTAATGAGTCTGCTATCCTCTCCAACGGGGAGAAAACCTAGGTCTTTGGAAACCTGCTGTGCTGGGTCACGTACGCCAGCAATGACAGTCGTGCCAGGACGGGAGAGAAGGGCGGCGACCAGGCCGTTGCCAACACCTTTGTTGGAACCAGTGACGAGGTAAATTCTTGCAGGCATCTTTATCGGCGAGTGGATGTGTAGATTGACTATTTTCTGGAGGTTCTTGAGCATAAACAGAGGTTGGTCAGTTAGAGAGATGTGGAGTATCTGTGAGCTATAGAAAGATAAGATGGATTGAGACAATAAGAAAGATAATCTGTCATCTGGACGGGTTGAAAGTTCATACTTTAATACTCATAAGATAGTCGATGCCTGCTCTTACACCCCTAACAAGCTCGATCATAAATTTCCGAGCCCCTCCGCCGCCATTAACCGCTTGTGGTAATATCGACTGCCAACTCATATGATCCGTACAGCGCCATCTCTTCCTTCAATTACAGGGCTTTATACATACTATATGGGTCCGATTAGCCCCCAGATTCTTCGCTCAAACGGCAATTTTGGTAAGGAACTGGTTTTGGCCTCTGCGCGGTCAATTCTTGTACCTAGTGTAATGCATCATCTAAGAACTCGTTGCTTCCATGATAAACAAAGAGCTGCACGTACCGTTGACGATTACATTTGGGTGGATACCACATACTATACCAAAATTAGTTAGCAACGAGAAAATGCTCATTGCCGCTGTCCCGGGTCTGGAAATACGGAAATACGCATACCAGCGGCATAGCTTTCCCCTCGCTTATCCACCTGGCAGAGTCAAAGAGTTGGGTTACGATTCTTAATGCCACAGATTCAACGGCTAGCACTACTACCTCGATTGGAGGAGGTCAACTATCGTGAAGGGGTTAATCCAGACCCTCTGATTGCGCTGTGTGTTGTATGTGCCAGGCTTTCATATCCGAGTCGTTGGTACCCTCTTATGGACCTATTTGGGAGACTGGCCGCCTGCTACACATTGTATTTAATGATACCACTCTGTTTCTCGCTGCTTGCTTTGCAGATTTCCTCCGATGAAATCCTCAGCTTCAGAGCTACCCATGCCTCCTTGAGTTCTCCAAGGCAGTCGAAGACGTCGAAGGTATACCTGGTGTATGGGAGTGCTGTGCCTTGTTTACAAAGGTTGCAAACTGGTTCTGTCGTCACTGGATGGATTGCTTATTTTCCTCGTCGATTCTACCGGCAGCTTCAGATCGAGCTTTCTTTAGCTCACACTGTTCCAGCACGCCACAAATAGCGTATGCTTTGGTATTTGCCATATAACTAACAAAGCATCTCACTTGGAGTCCTAGATAGCAACTATCAAGCACTAATTCCATATCTTCCTTTCTAGTGACTAAGCAGCAATTTATATTCCATTAGATAGTACAGTTGAATCAGCTTCCGTTTTGTATCCACATTCTTACCAAGAGCTAGATCTCATCTACGTTTCATATTTTCCTAATTGCTCCAGATCTTAGGGCCACCCCATTTTCCCTTTACCATGTACTTGTGGTAAACCCAAGGAAAGAAATCCTTCTTCAAATGGTAGAATGCTCGGCGAGGAACGGCCTGGTCCAGACCAATCACGCTGAACGTCTCTTTTGGTACTCCATCGTACTTGAACTCGGCAAGGAGGACCTTGCCATATTCTGTTACTAGCGGACACGAAGTATAACCATCATATTCTAGCTTCGGTTCCTTGCTGTCTATAGTCGATAATAGGTTACGAACCAAGACTGGAGCCTGAGCAGTGATTGCTGCCATTGTCTTAGACGTCGGTAGACTGGAAGCGTCGCCAGCAGACCAGATATTGGAGTACTTTGTATGGCGAGTGGTTTTACTATCCACGTCTACAAACCCAGCCTCATTCGCGAGAGGGCTATTCTTGATAAACGTATGAGGACGATTCTTGGGCACGACATGTAGCAGGTCAAACTGCTTTGTAACCTGCTCTTTCCCACCCGGACGAGCAAAAGTGGCCTTGTTACCATCGATGGCAACGAGATCGTGCTCAAACAAGCCTTCGACCCCACGCTGTATCCGTAACTCCTCGAGCGTCGCGCAATACTTAGGGACCCCAAACATCGTAGGAAGACCCGTAGCGAAAGCGATCTTGATAGCAGAATCAGAAGGGTTACCAGCGTTGTATAAACCTGCTCGCTTCCAGTGATCCAATGCAAGCCACATTATTTTCTGAGGAGCGCCCGCGCATTTGACTACACCAGCAGGTTGAGTGAAAATTGCTGTACCCTTCTGAAGCTTTTGGATAGTACTAAAGACCTTGTCACATACGTTGTAGTCATAAATCGAGGATACAAGGGAGTCCGGCTTGGCTATGGCTTCTGGGAGGCCCTTGACCGTACCAAAATCCACGGTGATACCAGGTGCGACGATAAGGTGTTCGTAGTTGATCTTGTCGTTATTTTCCAGGGTAACAAAGTTGTTATCCGGAGAAAAAGTAGATACTGCGCTTCTATACAACTTCAGCTTCGGATCGACTAAACTAGCGATCGGTCTTCGCAAACTCTCCTTGGTCTTGAGACCACCACCGACAAGAGTCCATCCCGGCTGGTAGTGATTCCAGGTCGCTGGGTCGATGATAGCAATATCGTCTTGGACAAATCGGCCCTTGCGAAGCAGTTGATGGCTGATGGACAGGCCGGCTGGACCACCACCAACAACGACCACCTTATGGTTTCGGCCGATGTGGCTCACTGGTGCTATGGTTGCGAGATTCCGGGAGTTGCGGAAGGTTTGTGCTGGGACGACCGTAGCCCGTGTTACTCGGCTGCGGAACATATCGACGTTAGCGAGCTGGGACAATGACTCGGACAAGGCCTGAAGTATAGGAAGGAATGAGCAAAGCAAAACGAAAAAGAAAACCAGAATTGGGATTGAGAGATGGAAGATATATTTCAGAAGTGTTTCTTCCGGCAACTCGCTTGCCCTCGACTGAGTCAGATATGTAAGGCGAAATTATTCGACGGGCCTTCGGGAACCATTCTTGAGCACCTCGCCGAACGTGAAATGGAGATCGGGCTTCGGGGACAGGCCTGACTAGGGGGCGGGTAGTACTTGATCTGCAAGCATCAGCTGTTTGGGGATCGAGGTAAGTGCATCCTCGTCTTTATGAAGCCGCTCTTCCATATATCACGACGCTCAGCTCATAATGAAACTTCCACTTCAAATCAACCGAAGTTGGCAGCCGAGGGTAGCAGCCACGGCGACCCGCGTTCCATCGTCTAGCATCCCTAGGGTGCACATTCGTCGTCCTTCTCAACTGGCCAGGAACAAGATTGCGTGGAATTTGCAGGGCCTAAAAGACAATTCCCGTATGAGAAGCTATGGCCTCAACTGTTTACATCAAACTTCCTTCATGCATGCCCCTATACGAAGGCCACAGTGTGAGATGACAGGCCAGGTGCCATATAGTACCAAAGCGGCCATACCCCAGGAGCCCACCATTCACAGCATATTTGAAGAAAAGACGGGGACATGGCAGTATGTTGTTGCAGATTCATCCACACGAGATGCTGTCATCATCGATCCAGTGTTAGACTATGATCCAGCCACGCAGATCGTTTCCGCTCGCACCGCCGATTCATTGCTGTCCTTAACAGAGGAAATGGGCTACAATATCGTCAGGATCCTCGAAACCCATGCTCATGCCGACCATCTGACCGCAGCATCATACCTTCAAGATCATCTTACGCGAAGGCAAGGTCATAGGCCACCTATTTGCATTGGGAAACGCATCCAGGGCGTTCAGAGACTGTTTAGTCAGGTATACGACATTCCAGCGAACGAATATGAGGGGGTTTTTGACAAGCTCCTGGACGATGATGAGACCTTTGATATTGGAAACTTACGGGCCACAGCTATCCACCTTCCTGGTCATACCCCGGATCACCTAGGATATAAAATTGGAGGTAAGGGCTTCGCACCCACCTTGCTCATGGGCTCAGACTAAGTGATACATCCTCAGATAATGTGTTTTGCGGCGATTCTATCTTCCACGCAGACATTGGTACTGCCCGCTGTGATTTTCCCGGTGGGAATGCCCACGACCTGTTCAACTCGGCGCGCAAGCTCCTCGGATTGCCAGACCATGTGAAGATCTGGACAGGGCACGATTATCCTCCAGAAGAGCGTGGAACACCAGTGCCTTGGATGACGGTTCATGATCACAAGAAAAACAACCGACATCTGGAGGACGGCATCACCGAGGAGGAATTCGTAGCTATGCGAAGAGAACGTGATGCAAAGCTTGGAGAGCCAAGGTTGTTGCACCAGTCCCTACAAGTCAACATTCGCGCAGGACACCGTCCAAAACCAACGATTTCAGGGCAATCGTTGCTTCGTCTTCCGTTGAAGTTGAAAGGGGTAGAATGGTAAACGAGATGGCCCGAATTTCTAAGTCAACTTGTTGTGTGCTGTTACACATCTACATTCGAACTGCTGGTCAATATTTCTTTAGTCCTGTTTTAATCTTTTCACGAGCCACGACTTATTCAATCCGATATAAGCTCTTGTCCTATCTCTATGCTATAAATGGATTTCGAAGCCTTCTCTACTCCTTGATCTGTCTGAATGAAATAAGCTTTGATCTTTTTTCAGCTTTTATAGCGAAGCTTTTGTTTATGTTATATATCTGTGCATTATATATGTATGAGATACAAGAGTATTCCTTACTAAAATAGATGGTTATATGCTCTAGCACACGCCTGACCTGTCACGAAGATTGAACGTACCAACGTGGATTTTGTTACAGTCTTTCGAGGATACAAACAGCGTAAGTCCTTGTAATATCACCTAGATGGGAGAACTCCCACATATTTCGTCGCACAAGTGAGCTCCCGTCCCAAATCCACTCATCATCAACGCGATATCAGCGCCGAGTGCTTTGCATAAAAACACCCAGCAAAGCTTCCAGCATATAAGCAGTACCCATGATCCCAATGCTATGATAGGAGAGGTTGGCATTGAAAGAGGCGATCATCCTAGATAAGAAACTCAAAGAAGCTCTTCAGGCACGTTTTGAATCATAAGCTGTCTATCTTGAAAATCCCCTATCTGGAGTGTTTCTTTGCATTGAAAATGATGCGTATTGTCCTTGGGTGAAGAACCTTTATCGTCTAGAAAATAATTAAAAGGGGCGACGCGACCATTATACTTCAGGATTGGCTGATAGGCTTCTCATATCGGATATCCCGTATACCAATTATGTTTCTTCTCCCGAGCATTTACTGTGGCTTGGTCTGAACGGCGTTTATAATCTGGACAGACGGAATAACATACTCTCTTGGACCCAGGTCCCCGATCGGCGACTTCGCTTACTGCTTATACTCTCTCTGACACGGTACGAGATTACTTCATGGTACGATCTTATTTGAAGTAATACATCCTAGTGACGGAGGTAGAATAGCTACACTTAGCTACCGAGGTATATATATGTGTACGAGTCGTCCAGGCAGTATGTCATTGTAAAGAATCCTTTTATAGCATAATAGAGTTCCTCCGCCACAGCTTTATTACCGAGTTATACCATCCCGGCATTCCGCACGTGGCAAGCATATTTGACTTTATTACATGCAATCAGACCTATGATTTCCCTTTGATCTTGAATCTAGTCACTTTTCTCAGGCTATCTCTAGCAGCTACCTTTGTAGGAGGCTATTGTGTAGATTGTTCGTATGGTGAGTAGCAGAGACATGGCTATGGAGCCTAGATGTCATTAGTATACCTACATAAACGTCCGATTAAGGAAATAGAAGAGGAAATTGAAGAGGAAGAGCTAGAGAGTAGTTCAAGTAATTCGGAGTTGGAATTGGAGGACTGTGTGGCTCGTAGGACAAGATCAAACGGAGAAATCTATGAAAAGTGGCCCTTTACCCCATACATCACGTTATAGACATAAAACAACCATCTCTCGGACCAAAGTTTGGTGTGGATTCAGCATTACGGCTCGATGGAGGCTTCTTTTAATATGCTATGAAAACGACTGACGTCGTCGGCCATCGTCGCAAAGCTGGTGACAAAGCGGCAAAGCTCCTCATGGTCGGCAACGACAAGATCTGGAGGCGTGGGCCACTCGTAAAAAAACACGCCTTTCGCCTTGAGCGCAGCAATTGTTTTCTTATTGATAATCACAAAGACCTCGTTCGACTGGGGCTTCATCGTCAGCCGAGCCGAATCGGATCCGGCAAAGGTCTCCGCAAGCATCGCCGCCATAGCATTCGTTCGCCGAGCGACATCGAGCCACAATCCGTCGCGGAAATATGCGTCGAACTGGGCCGAGATGAATCGCGACTTGGAGAAAAGCTGGGCGGCGCGTTTGCGGATGAACGCGAAGTCGCTAGCTTTGCTCAGGTCGAAAAATACCACCGCTTCCGCGCACCAGCAGCCATTCTTGGTCGCGCCAAAGGACAGCATATCGACGCCGCGCTTCCAGGTCATCTCCGCAGGCGTACAGCCGAGCGAGACGAGGCCGTTGGCGAAACGCGCCCCGTCCATGTGGAGGGGAAGCTTGAACTCCTTCGCCACGGCCGCAATGGCATCGAGTTCTGCTAATGAGTAGACGGTGCCGGCCTCGGTCGACTGGGTCACCGAGATGGCATTCGGACGGCCACTATGGACATCATTGATGGCCGAGCGTTCGACCTGGCGACGCAATTGCACGGGGTCGATCTTGCCATGCGTACCCTCGACCGTGGCGATGCGTAGCTGGCCCGACAGGTACTCAGGCGCGCCACATTCATCCACGACAATGTGCGCCCCGCGGTGGGCGAAGACCAGGCCGCCCGGCTTGGCTACCGACGTCAGCGCCAGCGAGTTGGCGGCCGTACCGGTCGCTACGTAAAAGACAGCGACGTCGCGCTCGAAGATCTCGCTGAAGCGTCGCTCGACCTGACTGTCGAGGTCCGAGGTGCCATACGCCTCTGCGAAGCCACTTCCGTGCTCCGCGAGGCTCGCTGAGATGGCGGGATGCACGCCGGCCCAGTTGTCGGAGGCGAAATACATGGCACGTTGACGGAGAGGTTGAGATGTCTAGTCTAGGGTTGAGAAACGGCAATGGAGTCGTCGGTGAAGGTTCCGTGGCTGGTTGGTTGCAGAGAAGATGTGTGTGTAATATGATTGTAGTACCTGCGGCTCTTGTGTCTTGTTTGAATGCACAGTACTCACTGACTCACTGTTTCCCTAGCGCGCCTTTCGTCGACATCCGTTGTTCTAGTGCGCCCTGCGGAGTGGATGCGGTCTCTTATCTGGTAATTTGACACATGAGGGTCATCCGGATTGCAACATACCAGACTCTTGATTGGACATAGAAACACTGATATGAATACACCACTTGAAAGTCTTTATATGTTTATAGTAGATATGCACATAAGATCTTAGGATGAGCCTGACTACCTGACCTTCATGCAATGACTCAGCCGACGCAGCGACCACCGATCTCAATACGTTGACCCTGTGGGGCAGTTTAGTAATACTTAGTCCGTACACTCCTCAACCAAAATCACTCACACACCACTTCCAAATTGAAACCATCGTCAGTACCTTTTTGTCGAAAAGGCAGCCTAGCTTTATACTTGTATAGGCATCTAAAGATTTAATAATACCTTACAGTACAGAGATCACTATTATCTAATAGTCATAGCCTACTATAACTTATAAAGTTACTTATTACAAAATATAGTACCTTATCACTATGGCCTCTTGTTATAGTATAGAGTAGCCTGTCGCTACAGGGCATAGCAACCTATGTATAGAGCCTATCCTCAGAACTATACGTAACTTCAGTACCCCGGATACTGGCCTAGAAAGGTTCACTGGTGTAGATAGGGGTTGCTCTGAAGGCCGAGGCAACCATGAAGGTAGTAGCCGTGGTGGAGAAACTGATATAGTTACTCGAATATCTATTTCTCCGATCGTAGAGACACGGCAGCGAGGTTATAATATAATAGCGAGGTCGATGGCACGATGGAGCTGTTGGGAGTGGGGGTGTGATTTTGGCTGCTGAGGGTGTGCTGACTTATCCTCTAATTGACCGCGTATGGTCAACATATTGGGGACCACTGGTGAGGGCGTTAGCTTCACGGACCACCTCAGAGGCAACCCAAACCTGAGGCGGCATACCTCATTTGGGAAAATTCATCCACAAGTACGGAGGTAGCTGACCATGAGCTCCTGTATTACTGCGCTAACGAAAATGCTCTCTCGTGCCTTTATGGTAGTTCTGCAATGCATGAAGTTCCCTTTCGCGGCGATTTTTCATCCTTATCCTCTGCACCAAGCATGGAGCCATACGTCGTCGTGTTTTTCGACAGAATCCTTCCCTTGAATATTGAAACAATTGATGGAGCACTTAGTAGTAACACCCAGATGAGCTAGAAGCCGTTAGTTGATTCCCGACCGAACCTGCAGCAGACACAGTTTTACGAATTACTTACTTGCTCCCGTCTCGCCCATCGTGCTCCGTTGGCTATACTCGCCGGATCCGACACATTCAAAAACATTATGAAAACGATAATAGCGGCAACCATGGTGAAGATTCCACTGCATAACATGGCGCCAATGAATAGTTTTCTGGGAGTATATTAGTTTCGCTCCGTAGACCTTAACGTGTTATTCAGTTGACTTACCGCGGAACAGAAAGGCCCACCTCCCATATTGAAACAATTACTAGGACTGGTATGACAAGGATAACTATATCTGATCTGGATTTCCCCTGTTAACACTTCGCTTTAGTCCTATAAATGTGGAAACATACATCATATGGCAGACGAAAAGCGAAATAGTGACTGCAGATGATCCCTGGCAAGCTTCTAGATAGGTAGTAATATCAGGAACAATGTGCTTCCAAGAGGGAGACAATGACTAACCTAAACGAGGGGATGTTACATCCCAATTATCACTCAACTTCTGACAGTGTCCAAAGACAACGCCCATCATTGCCACCAAAGTGCATGTGCAACACAAAATAGAAAGTTGAACTAGACGCCGCTGTTGCCAGATTGGGGTTCTAAATGGGAGACCATCGTTAACATAGGTCTGCAGTATCAGTAGCGAAGAAAGAAACACAGGAGCCTTACGTAATTGTGTTGTAATATGCTATCAGTGCGGCTTTGGCACTGTATGAAAATGCTATATAAACACAAAACGAGGCAAATCCATATTTGTTAGCAATCTCGCTGAGAGCTGCCAACTGAGCAGATGTGGTTTCCGGCGAGGCTGCCAAAATAGCTAAATCGGCATAGGTTTGAGCTATAAAAATGTAAATAGTTACTCTTGACTCTTCTGTGGTTCAGATGTGTTTCGCAATGTGTATTTCTTCATGACTTACTGCTGAGCTGGACGAGAACACAGGTGACACAGAAAAGTATCTATATATTTATGAGTATAAGGATGTCTGGTTCCTTGCATTGACATTACCAAAGTAAACACTGTGATGTAATCGTGGCTTTTCAGTCCGCAAACCCCTACTGTGTATAATCGGATCGCTATGCGGATGATGGTCAGCAGAGCTGCGATTCCAAACTCCAGCCATGCCTCAAGAAGTGCACTTGACATCATCATAATGGTAGATAATATCGCAAAGAGGTTCTGAATCCTGAGATCGAGAGTAACAATATCACTACTTAAAGGATAGTGACTTCTCAGTTTTGCGGGGGCGTGAGTTGTTTGCATTTAAGCATCCCCTTCATGCATTCGCGACCTGACTGAATGCGGCTGCAACGGCGGGCCATGACTACCGGAATGACGATGCCTGCGACTCGCGCCCACCATAAACCGATAGAATCGCAACGTCTTCCAAACCCGTTCAGGGTCTTGGCCAACCTCGTCTGCATCTAGAAGGCCAAGCACTCCTAATGCTGAGTCAAAAACTCTAGCTTGTCCGCATCTGGATGGCTGAACCTACTTACGCGACGGTAGAAATACTAGAGCTCACCGTATTTTGTACCAAACTTGGCTATAAGAGTGATCAAACACAATCCTCCTGTCAACTACCTGACGGAAAGGAGCTTCTCCGGATGGCTATTCCTGATAGAATAGAGGTCAGCTATTGTTAAACCCCGACTATAGGCAGGATGTTTAGCCCAGGATTAATCATCAACCGAATACTGATATTCCCACTGTGTACGACCAGAACTGAAATATCTTATATTCTTCTCTGCCAATCATTGACATGCTAGATCAAAGGTCAATTTAGAATACCACAGTATGAGTAAAGCTTGCCAAAGTATTTCTGCTAGAATATCCCCTGCCCTTTACCCCTAACTCTAACGGTTTCTTTCCACTAAAATCTAGTATTACACGAGTCGTACGGGTCTTCCCTATCTGGACTCTCCATTTTTACTGCAAAACGCCGCCAACCAAACGGGTA
This sequence comes from Coleophoma crateriformis, assembly GCA_003369635.1. Taxonomy (NCBI): domain Eukaryota; kingdom Fungi; phylum Ascomycota; class Leotiomycetes; order Helotiales; family Dermateaceae; genus Coleophoma; species Coleophoma crateriformis. Next base: position 773,088 of record PDLN01000014.1, on the reverse strand, counting down.
GTCTACATGCATAAGAAAAGTCAAGAACGGTCCATTCCTGGTCCAAGCAGATCTGGTAGTCATTCAAAACGGTGCATTAGGGTTGACCGCCCCCCTATCCACTTCCAGGATGGCTGTACCTAAACGGTTACGTAGATATTTATCCGTAGCAACTGCTAATGCAAACTCCAGAGTAAACAACCCAGTCATGTTATACACGCTGCAAGGACCGTTGCGATCTGTATAAGGCATAAAGACTCCTTCGGACCACCTTAGCTCATAATCGTATATCAACAGATATTCCTGTTCTCCCCGCCGCAAATGGTATATCTTAACACATAGATCCCTTCCCGACTTATGCTGGAGTAAAGGAGAGAGATACTTAATCGTTCCATCAAGATGAGGCTCGGGCGGGTATACCCCGGCGATGGAGTAGCCGGCTCGTAAGAGAGGGTGGAGCGTATCCCCCGCTGTGATCAACGACATGTGAAGCTTTGGGCCAATCTCTTGGTTTCGAGGGATCCAAATCGTCTGGACCGTAGCACCGTGCGTGAAAGCCTTGGATACGAGTTGTGGCACAAGCCAGTCCGCGCGGGCAAACTCCCCTATGATTAGCTGGTTCTTCCACGCGGAAGTGGATATAAATGGGATAGCCAGATATTCGCGAACCTGCTGGTGCTGTGGAATCGAACCGTTCGAATCGTCATTGTCTTCGCTGTCCAGTCCACAGTTAATGATGCCGTAGCATAAAGCGCTGTGGTTCGGGTCAAGTTTGATGGCAAGACGTAACTCAAATCCCTTCTGTGTGGTGGCAAACGAGCTGGGCAGTTGCTGTGACTTTTCCCAGGGTCTAAGCTTACCACAATAACGAAACAGCTCGGGAGACCGGGCCAAGATACGCCCATCGTCACCGCGGAAGGTCAACGCAGGGTCCATAGAGTCGGTAAACCCCCAGGCGAGTAGTGAAGGGTCATCAGATACTTTCATAATCTCCTCCTGCAGCCTCCCAAAGGCTCTCTTGCCCTCACCATAGAGCATTGGCATGCTGATATCGAAGATGCCCAGTAGCGAGTACGCCATATCTTCTTCCCGGGTGGTTTTACGATGTGCGGCCCAGGACATTCTCGTGGCAATACTTGCCTCAAAGATTAACTCAACCCGATCTCCTCGGAGAAACTTTTGATCGATGCCCGTGATGGACTCGATCAGCCCGTTGGTGTCGGCATCCGTATTTCGAGCTAGGAGGTGGTTCCATTTACGATCAAAGAAGGACACTTCCTTTGGAGCAAGGAGTTCCTGAAGAGTCCAGCCACGGGTAAACCACCGGGAGACTCGAAATGACGAGGAGTCGAGCTTGCCGTCGTTCTGCATCAACACATCGCTGAGATACGCGTAGCACACGTCGGCTTGGGCATACCAACGAAACATGGAGTTGATGGCCTCCTGTAGCTCAGCACTGCTGCTCTTGTCGATACAGCACGTGTCGATCCACACATATTTAACTTCTTCGTACAAGGATACCTCGCGGATGAATTCGACAATCTTTCTGTAACCAGGTTTGGCGCGGATCACGCCGACTTTAGGGTTCTCCGGACGGCAATGTGATGGGATCGCCTTCCACTCCTGTAGCTCGCAGACCTCCTGGAACGACACCTCCTGATCACCCCAGGTATGCGAGAGAATCGCATAAGGAGGGATGTCCTCGCCGAGGTAAACTCCAAATTGGAGGGTTTCGACGTGGAGAAGCCGCATATCGTTACAGGAACGAGCCTGCAAGGATGGCGGCGGCAGCGGGAGCGGGGTGGCTGCAAAACCCTCGAGTGTATGGCACCGTGGTTGTTGACCGGGAGACTTGGGCTCGCTTCACAGCTGGCACTAAGCCCTCTTACATATCAGAGAAGTCGGACATTCCTGCGCAGAGATCATTGCGAGAAGTTATGATTCCGCTGTGCGGGAGGTGCCTGATAAATCTAGATCCAGGATTGGAACAAGCCGCTGCGGCTGGAAGCGCTCAGATATCTTACGCACAGATCATAACATGGACCTTGCACCCGGTCAGAAGATAAAAGGTTAATATTTGCGCCACAGCATGCACCAAGTGCACTATCCACAAGGGGGTCATCGAACTTATAACTCGTCTAGGCCTGGTGGAAATTGTTCTAATACTTTGCAACACCTATGACTCTCTTAATCCTCATCAACTGCAAAATCCAAATATTGCCTCGTAACAACGAAGAATTCACTATTCCGCTTCTCGCTTCCGAGATTAGGAGCCTCTCTCCTCACCAGCATTTTCCAGTATTCCTGCGCCCGGTACGCAGTATCTCCAAAACTATGGTATGCCGTGATCTTCAATTCCCCAGCTCCTTCCGTGCTGTGTTGAACCCGCCACTTTGTCGGACAAGCCCGACATTTCCACAAAGGATTGACGCCGGAAACTACCGAGTCCATTTGTTTCTTTTCACTAGATGGTAGGCTGATGATTCTGCTAGGTTCCGAGATACCTGCCCGGAGCGACGGAGGAAGTACTATGGCAATTGAATGGGTCAAAAGACCACTGGGCACTCGGCTTGTTGTGTAACGGCCTTTCTCTGGTTTCTGGGTGCTGGTTGTTTGATGTGGACACAGGCGGACTGGGAAAGATAGGATATCAGCTACCGGGAGCGAAGCTTGCGGACTTGAAGCATGGAAGATATGTTCATGCTTGAGAACTAGATTTTTGCCTATTTGTCGCGCAGAGGAATTCAATGTATAGTTTAGCCGTTCGCGCTGCATGGTGAAGCTCCCGTCCAGAAGCTCAATAGGAGAGCCAATCTTATCAGTAGATTCTGTAATCAACAATTCACGAGCCTCCAAAATGTGCTCCCACAGAAGATTATATTGGCCAAGCTCATCACTGGGAAGATAGTCGATGATACTCCATTGCCCGAAGCAGTGTTTCGTCAACTTCGTTTCTCGATGCTCCCGTGGCGGTTTGAGAGGCGGATGCAACGTCATGCACACATCGCAGAGGGTAAGATGCGGTACATCTCGGCTCAGGAACAATATGAACGACTGTCGGAAGTGGGTCCACGTCGATCTGGTTTCGTCCCAAAAGTGTCGTTTGGAACGGCATTGGGTCCATGATTCTGTACCCATAATGCTCAAGATTTCTTTACAAGTGAGACTCAGGCAAGCCACTGAGTCGGGCTCTAACCAGGATGTAATCTCATTAAAGATATCTCTCGGAAGGTTCAAAAGTCCAATGCTGTGATTTGGGTCGTGCTCGGCATCATGTGATCTTTGAAGATATGAAGGATGTTCCTTTTTGGCTCGCTTCTTACTCTTATCTTCAACAGTATTCCTGCCTTGCTGTGCTGTTTCTTGAGTTGCCTTTCTTTTGGTCTGCCTTGTTGGCGCAGTTCCACTGGCTTTTGGTGCTTGAAATCGTGTGAAGCTGCTCGATTCACCTTGAACCGGGCGTCGAGTCGACCTCCTGGTCTGGACCATGATTGACGGAGAACAAGACGTGAGAACCAAGTTGTTCAAAGGTTCTAGTTGATCTTGGAAACTTTATAACCTTTCAGTAGCGTAACAAGTCCAGGCAGGGAGGAGAGTTGGTAGCGTCTCTCCTTGTAATTGGGCTAGGCAACAGCGCTAACAGTGGTGTAGATGTCGCTATTTTTGGGGAAAGGGGTACTTAGTCAGCAGGTCGAAGCTCCAGCACATTACCCCGGGGTTACATGGGGGTATGCATCGGAAGCCTTCGTAATTCGGAATCTTTGATAGATGATATCTATCTAACTTAGTAGGAAGGTACTAGTTGTACTTGATGGCCGCGATTGCACGGGATTTTAGGAGATACCATAACATTGTAGCACAAGTGCTTTCTGACATCACGTGCCTAAACTTGTAACCCTGTGCATTTGATGTGATCGAGATTCTTACAAAGAGCACGAAGCTTTTTGCTGTAATCGAATAACTTGAGCCTCTGCACACGGAAATCATACTAATCGTTGATACCGCATCGCCGCACAAACATATTGGATGTACCAACACTCCGTCAAAACCAGCAGCCTAGAAGGTAGATATCTGTATAGACAAGGATGGCACTCGCAGAATATCTCGATAGTGACCACGCTGACTTTGACAATAACTCTAAATGGCCGCGACGATTACTTTACGTCCCCAGCATGACCTCATATAAATGGCAACCGGGCAATGTATATGGAGGTCGCAAAGAGCCGTCGTACATTGCGCTCTCGTACACGTGGGGCAGGTTTCAATTGGGGGAGAAAGAGTTTCCACAGCTTCAGCCACTGCAGATTCACGGAGTGCCTTGGGAAATACCTCGCATCAATCCCGAAACTCACTTCAGTGTTGATGAATTCGAGACTATCATACGTGGAACAATGAAGACTGCAGATCGGGTCTACGTATTTGATGAATGGAAAAAAGAAAGGATCCGCACGAAGGGTTTAGCTACGCGTGTGAAAAGGCAAATTGGTGGTTTCATTGAGAGGTGGAGATGGGAGTATGAATTTCTTTGGCTGGATATTGCTTGCATTGATCAGCGCAAGACCTCCATACAAATGGCTGAAATAGGGCGCCAGGCCCGCATCTTTCAAAATGCTAAACATGCGTACGCGTGGTTGAGTACTCTTGTTCATACGGATTTGGGAATCTTACTATCTGATCTGGAGATGGCAGTCTCTGGATTGCAGCAAGAACAGTACAATCAGCAACGGTCAGGTTTTGATAGCAGACCATGGATCTCAAAGGCTCTCCAAGTCCTCAGCGACCTCACTGCTGATCCATGGTTTACTTCACTCTGGACACTACAAGAGGCCTTTCAATGCAATCACGCGATAATCCTTTCGAGAGATGGGAAAGTTAGCTGTGATGCATCCTTGATAGTGCCAAGAAGCTGGACACTGAACCAGCTTTTCAAGTTGGTGAATGATTTGGTTATGTGGACTGAGCGGACAACATCTTCTCGAGCAGAGCCAGAGCACACTCAGCTGCTTACATGCATTCACGAGACAGGACTGGCGGCATTGTGGTATAACAATCCAATGGGCTTACTTGGCATCGCGAACCATCGGAAATGTACGAAAGAGGAGGACCGTGTTTATGGTATTATGCAGGTCTTTGGATCTGATGTCAAGGTAGGAAAGGCGAAAGATAAGGTGGATCACCAACGAACATATTCTCTCCCGGAGCTGGAAGATGAACTGGGCGACGCAATTTTGACATTGTATCCAATACTGAGTCAGATGCATGTGTATCTGGCCGCCCCAGCTCTGGGTAAAGGGTGGTGTGTTCGAGGAAACTCAGCTGTACCAAGCATTGTTGAGCGAGGCGATATGTTTGGCTGGAACTGTGGGACCCGTATCGAGACCAACATCCCCATAGCAGCACACTCCTCATGCAAGCTATCGACCAGAGAAATGGATGGTCAGGTGTGGGGCTATCTGTCTGGTAAAGCTTGCGACTTCCGTGCTCTGCAAGCTGCATGGCTTGATGCTGATCAGTCGGATGTTTCGAAAAGAATACAGAAGTCAGGGTGGAGGATGCATCGTTGCTCCATTCAATCCATCCACATGATTGCACTAGATCGGGAAACATGCTTGGGACCACCACCAGAGAGATTCGAGGTCCTCAACGTCATTAGCGTTCAAGACCAGAAAAGCCAGCACGATCTTGCATCCTGGATCGCCGAAAGGTCACGAGAACTTACTTTACGAGTTTTTCTCTTAGGCAGCTGTGACTTTGGGAAAGAATCGTTCAATATTTGCATGATTGTGAATAAGGAGCAGGAGGGTACAAACCACTATTGGCGGCGTGTCGGCATTTGTGTTTGGCTAACATCTCACTTAATGACTGGTGTTGTCGACCATCCTCTTGGCCCGTTGCTAAGAGGAGAGAGCGATCATTGGGAACAGATTGAAGGATGGTTTGGTTGAAGTGTATCGGGATCTCTCGGTGTCGATATCAGCCTACCTGAATCGACTGGCGATGCCGCATACTTGCTGATGTGTACTAGAGAAACAGGCAGCCATGAGCCAAGGAAAGCCAACGAGGCTTGGATGTTAAAGAACCATACCATCGATATCAATAGACCCGAACGAGCAACCTGAATCAGTTTATCTCTTGTTGTTCATAGAATCGACCGGCGGTGGCTTAGATTCCTTCTCTAACATGGCTAGGGTTATAGTCAATTCTTTGGCAACTGTACTCATACTCGGCATACTTCGACTCAATATTAATATTTGGCGGTCAAACCCACGCTGTGATAGCTAGTGCCAATTGAGGCAGCAATTACTGCTCATTGAAACCCACCAAGAGGGTTGGCATAGCGATATTGGCTGTCTTTTTCGAAAGGTGTGGGACCGAATGTGTAAGAAACTGTACGAAGCATGTGTGAGGCTGAAAACACCCCGCTCCTACTATGGCTACGTGTGCAAGTAAATAGAGCTATCCATACGCCCGAATCATTCAATGTTATCTCTTGTCCCGCCGAAGGCCTCAAAGAGCATCCAATCAAGTACCAGAATCGCCGAGCAAGCCTCGTTTCTAAAGTTAGTCTGACTTTTCAGAATAAAACTGGCATAATGCTCTCCCCCAACCTTGTTTGGTTTTTACCATTGAACGTTGCCAAAGAGATTCTGTACAACTAGATCTTGCAAAGGAGAACTCCGCGAAGAGCTCGTCTTTTGTTTTAAGAGTTCTGATCTCGCGTGCTTTCGGTCAAATTTCCTGCACTTTTTGCCCACTGCCGAATACGCTACTAATGCGGCAGACATTGATATTACACCTGCTCCGCCTTAATAGCACTTAGTAAGGCCTAAGATCAAAAAGTCAAGTTCAACTATACTATTGCTTTGGGAACGAATAGTAAAGTGGACTTCAAATCATCGACTAACCAGGGTAGTACAAGATCTTGCTAGTATGTCGAATAATCCGTATCTTATCTCGATCCATATTGTGTTTATTAAGCTACCAACGCTTTATGATATTCAGATTAGACGTGGTATTGTGGGGATATCATCTATGGCCGCAGGATGTTGTATTACAATGATGACTTTGTGTGCAATTTTGATGGTCGCTGGAGCAAGACACGCAAGGCTTGTCTTTGGCAATATACGTTTGGAGTTCGTGGTACAGTAGATCAGGCAAATCCGTGATAAATATAATTTTGGATGGATTTATCAGCATCAAGGAGACCATACACAACCGCAAGAAATAAGCCGCATCAAGGTTTCATACAAGTTTGCTTTCTCGCTGTATTCTTCCTCAGCCATACCTTGGACATTCCATAGACAATCAAGTGGTTAGGAATAGTTAATGCTTGTTAGGATGCAAGCGGAGTCAGATCATAAGATACTAGGTTAAATATAACCCATTTTACTCTTTCTATAAACGACGTAACGACACAGATGAGGTTGAGGTTGGACTTCTTCTTGTACGTCGTAATGGAATAAGTTGAGATATCTTATTGCCCTTCTTAATACTATAGTCTCACTCTTGCTATAATTCATGAAATCTCTCTGGAGGGTCGCAAATTAATAGATGTGCAACTGGTTGTCTTCTAGCTACTACTTGCTCTGAAAGCCGGTCCGAAACCAGTGTGTGACTAGTTGATGACTGGCTTTGGTAATGAGAAGGTGATGATACAGGAGCGGTGGCCCCAGGAACCTGTGTATGGCTAGTCGGTGACTGGTTATACGGAGCAGTATATGAGGGATCTTTTGGTTGGTCTCCTCTATGTGCCAGTTGCGGTCTGATATTGACCCGTTGGAAAAGGCTGTACTTGATGACATAGCCTCCTGTGCCGGATTTTCAGAAAGAGCATAATGACATTAGTTAAATACGAAGAAATTTACACGGTTCCAAGATCATCTCAGTATCCATCACTTCACAAGCGTCCTGAGGGAGGTTTTAGGCGATATAAACTTCTATAAGAACCCAGTCACGTATTACCAGTTATATAAGACCATTTAATCAGATCAACGGTGGGATCGCGTCGTCAACTTCTCGTACTCCTAGAGTTACCACGTTAAATCAACTTGTTTCCCAGGCTTCCGTCTGGCCATCCAAATGTTGGCCGAATGTTAGCGAGAATTGGCACTTATCTATAACTACTTTTTTATCAGTCGAAGTATTGCCTCCTATTGTACATTTGGCTTAGGTATTGAAAGTTGATGAAGTCCATTCTATTCTACTGCAAAAATGACATCCTGTCTAATTTTCCCCACTAGGACTTTTACTCTATTGTACATTTCCCAACCGTGTCGAACTGCAAAATCCTGCTCTGCCCCTGCTAATCCGTGCTTGTCCTTGCTTCTCTTCGCAAGTAGCCCTCCGCTATACCGACACTACCTCTTATAGCTCATCAAATGCCTGGACCACAGCTTGGGCAGTTGAAGCTGCGCTTTGGGGATTCTGACCCGTAATAAGGCGGCCATCGACCACGTGGAAATCATCCCAGACGCCAGCGCTTCGTTTATCTAGAGAGGATAAAGGTTAGTATCAATCAGAACCATTGCATAATCAGGTAACATCAGGCTTACATGTAGCGCCTAGCCGTGCAGCTAGTTCATCCACCAGTTCAGAATTCCAGGCCCGGAGCTCGTCATAGATCCCCATACTATGTTCAGCCTCGGTGGTAAAGCCAGTGATCTTCATTCCCTTGATCAGTGGCTTGTTGGTCGCCGGGTCAATAACGTTAGCAAAGATCGCTGGTCCGTGGCAGACGGAAGAGACAATGCCGCCGTTGGCCCAGACCTGCTCTACGATCTTCTGGAGGCCCGTGGCAGTCGGGTAGTCAATAAGCGCAGCATGGCCAGCCGAGGCGTAGAAGACACCATACTTAGAGCCGTCGAGGTCGGCTGCCTTAGGCATATTGTCGAGTTTCTGGCGGAAGTCGCTATTGGTATTGTTCCAAATGGCTAGGTCGTTGCCATTCAGGAAATCTGGCTGCTGAGACAGCCAGTCTGCAGTATAGGTGCCTGTCTCGGAGGCGAGGTCGACCTCAAAGCCGGCCGCTGTGAGAACATTATATGGATGCAAGGCTTCGGAGATAAAGAGACCCGTGGTATCCTTGCCCTGAAAGAGCGAGGCCTGAGCAGAAGTGATACTGATGAGGGCACGGCGGGGAAGAGTCATAGTGGACTTGGACATTGTTGTTGTTGTGATAGAACAATGAATAACTAGTTTAACTATTACCAGGCGAGTCGGTGTAGACTGGGCTGAAAACTGAATGTTGTTGTGGTGGACGGAGTGTTGGAATGATGCGTTTGGGATGTTGGTTGATAATAGGAAGGCCAGTCCATCGAGGAGATCAAGATCATATTTATACAAGCCAGCCGGTCTGATTCTGCGAAGATATCAGACCTGACTCTAAGGGACTGACGAACCGTTCACCTGCGTCATCACCAAGGTTCTCCGGAGTTTCTTCCATGCTGTTGAAGCGTCGATGGGAGTGTAGGTCGAAGTGGTAGGATGGAGTAGCTCTGATTGGTGGACAGCACTGCTATGTAAGCTGTGTGGGGCATGCCAGACCAGGACCCCAGCTGCAATCGGCAAGGAGGTCCTCCCATTGGCTGCCGACGAGCTCGCCACAAGGAGCAGCTCCTACTGGTTGAATGTTCAGGTGCACAGTTCAATGAGGGGAAGTATGTATAGGACAGTACAGTATTGAGCGTCGTCGGGTAGACTCATCTTGGCCCCTAGGAGTCTTTACATTTTAGCGTCTTTGCTACTTGTTGCACAGCACAGCCGCACAGGCCATGTCTTCCGACTTGATGGCTTCTCTAAACTTCTTATTTAATGCATCATACCCACGAACTCATCAAAGGCATGATCTAGGTTGCTGAATACCTCGCTAGTTATATGGCACAGACCAAAAGTTGGTCTTCAATCAAACCCAGGGCGCTCCACATTTGCCAGGGTAATACGAGCTCACCGATGCCCCCTCACTACCTCCACGAAAATGACTCCATTTCAAATCTACCTAGTATTCATTTTGTTGTTCTCCCTTTCCGCCTCGTTAGACTTCTATCCCTTTCAAGACACATTCATAGAGGGCTCAATCTTGAGCATCCAAGCTTAATTCAAATTCTATCAATTGATATCAGAGCTTTCAGTTTCCATCATCCATACCATAACAAGCAATATACTTAATACACTTGACCATAAGGTACGCCATATTTAAGACCTTGTTTCGGAATACTTAAGAATTCAGTAATCTGCCACCCGTCATTTACAACAGAGAGCACTTGCCGTACGATGCATATCTTACGAAAATAGCTGCTCAAGCCCAAGCCAGTCTTCCGGGACAGATGCTCCAAGTTTCACTAAGAGTCTTCAACGTTGTCCTGTCCACCAAGTGCCACCAGTTGCAGGGCAGTCCATCCATTTGTATTCTCAATATCCAAATCAGCGCCCCGGCTACACAGTAGCTGCACGATGGACTCATGCCCATATTCAGCAGCCCATGATAGTGGCGATACACCACTATTGTCCACAGCGTTAATTTCAACATTACTGGTCTTAAGCAGTAGCTGGACGACAGACTCATGCCCATTTCCAGCAGCATACGACAGCGGTGTTCTGCCGCCTTTGTCTTTATCATCGGCCACCACCTTACCAGAATCAAGTAGTAGCTGGACGACAGATGCGTGCCCGTGCTCAGCAGCATATGACAACGGTACCCGGCTGTTGTTATCCTTTATATTAACCTCAACTTTGCTGGTGGCGAGAAGAGCCCGTACAGCAGAATCATGTCCGTTTTGAGCGGCATATAATAGCGGGGTTTTACCACTTTCACTTCTAGCATCTGCTTCCGCCTTACCAGTGTCGAGTAGTAGTTGTATAATAGACTTATACCCGTTTTTAGAAGCATACGAAAGTGGCGTTATACCATTCTCATCTTTCGTGTCGACCTCGACTTTGCCAGTGTCAAGTAGCATCTTGACTATAGCCTCGTGCCCTCCAGCAGAAGCTGCTTGGAGTGCCGAACCGTAATAACCACCCTTAGCATTGATATCAGCATGGTTATCAAGGAGTAGCTTGACTATAGCCTCGTGCCCTCTAGCAGAAGCTACTTAGAGTGCTAAACCATAATAACCATCCTTAGTATTGATATTAGCATGGTTATCGAGGAGTAGCTTGACTATAGCCTCGTACCCTCCAGCAGAAGCTGCTTGGAGTGCCGAACCGTAACGACCACCCTTAGCATTGATATCAGCATGGTTATCGAGGAGTAGCTTGACTATAGCCTCGTGCCCTCCAGCAGAAGCTGCTTGGAGTACTGAACCATAATAACCATCCTTAGTATTGATATCAGCATGGTTATCGAGGAGTAGCTTGACTATAGCCTCGTACCCTCCAGCAGAAGCTGCTTGGAGTGCCGAACCGTAATGACCACCCTTAGCATTGATATCAGCATGGTTATCGAGGAGTAGCTCAACTATAGCCTCGTGCCCTCTAGCAGAAGCTGCTTGGAGTGCTGAGCCGTTATCGCCACCCTGAGCGTTGATATCAGCATGGTTATCGAGGAGTAGCTTGACTATAGCCTCGTGCCCTCTAGCAGAAGCTACTTGGAGTGCCGAATCGTAATAACCACCCTTAGCATTGATATCAGCAT
>PDLN01000014.1:602902-761165 GCA_003369635.1 Coleophoma crateriformis | reverse complement strand
TCGTAATAACCACCCTTAGCATTGATATCAGCATGGTAATCGAGGAGTAGCTTGACTATAGCCTCGTGCCCTCTAGCAGAAGCTACTTGGAGTGCTGAGCCGTTATCGCCACCCTGAGCGTTGATGTTGGCATGACTATCAAGTAATAACCTCACTGTACTTCCATACCCTCTAGATGCTGCCCAATACAATGCCGTTCGTCCTTTGCTATCCCTAATTTCCAGGTCCATAGTCTCTACATTCAGTAAATCACGCAGAATAAAGTCATGCCCAGTAAAGGCCGCGAGGATGATACCATCCAAGTCTAGCTGATCCTCAAATGGACTTTGTGCTTGCCAATAGATACAGAACCATAACGAGAATCGATGATGGCCTTGTTGGTACAAGCTATTAACTTTGACAAGGAGCTTTTCGCTAATGGGAGTTGATTCTCTGATGTGGTTTGGCCAATGTTCTGCTGCGTAATCTAGCAAGGCGTTAATGTTAGATCGCAGACAGCCCTCTGCGTTATTGATTGGCCCGGAAGTGTCAGAATAACTCTGCAGACGGTCCCCCATATTGCGCTTTTGATATCGTGGTAAAGCCTTGACAGTGTCAAGATCCCTCAGGCATAGATAGTCTACGCAGATTCTGGCTAGTACTGTCTCGGTATGGAAAGGCTTTAGACAATGCTTCCAGTAACCATGTGATGTCGCTGTTTCTTTCTCAACCAGGAATTCCTTTGCTGTTTGATGGATAAGATAGATCTTATCGTGATTAACAAAGATGAAAAGCCCACAAAGTCGACGAATACGCCTCTCAAGGCGGTCAACCTCGTCGGCTTTGAAGCATTGCTGATCTGGCTCGTTAGCAACCGAAAGAGCGACCGCCATCTCATTCAAGGTCAGAGGTCGGCGTGCGCCAACAATAATATGCAAAATTAAAGTGGCTTTGGCCTTTTGTGTATCAGTGATGTGGCTTAATATTTTCTCGTAAGCATCGTCGATACTCGAAGGAGGCCGGAGTGAATCTATCGAGACGGAATCAGGCCACTCAGCGTCATTGTAGGCCTCTCTGATGCTACCAATAGCGAGAAAGAGCCAGAGATATGTTCGATTTTCTAGGCTGAGGAGTGATTGTTCAAGCGCTGTTGCCGCAAGATTACTTAGTGGGATTTCTGTTGCTAAGGTTGCGACCTCTGCTCTGATTACTAAATCAATCTCTTCGTGAATTTTGTCGTTTTCCCTTTCACCAGACAAGCGTATCGTTGGCAGATGCTGCGGAATATCCCTGCCAAACCCAACCTCAATATGGTCGTAGGGCCGACTTGTCACCAAAATTTTCACGAAGCTGCTCCGTGGGGCTTTAGACAAGGAACTGTTGTAAAAGTCCGCAAGATAGCCTATAACCTTTCTGCGATCATAATCCTGGCATTCGTCCAGTGCATCCAGTACACATGTTATAGCATGTGACTCTTGACTGGTGGCGGCACTGATAAAGATACGCCAAAGCTCATCTGTTTCATTCGAAAGCTTTGCTCCGCTTTTTTCCCATGCGGGTATGGCATACTTGAGAAGCTGAGGTTGGTCGCTGAATATTTGATGTAGTAAAGCACAGAGAGCCACATCGAGTTTATCTTGCTGTTCGTTGTCCTTGAAAAAAAAATAACATATAGAGTGTGAAGTTGTGCTACGAAGCTCATTTTCTACAAGAGCCCGTGATAGCACTGATTTCCCACAACCGGGGTCAGCTGAGATCCAGAGTAGGTTATCTTTTCGACTCTCTACCCATTGTTGGTACTGTGGGTGATTAAGAACCCATCTGCAGGTACCGGGGACTTTTTTTCTGTTGATGTTTTTGAATCCCTCGTAGTTGGATAACTTGAAGGCTTGGTGACATGTCCTTTCGCGGTCGCTTTCATAACGAACATTTTGTTTTTCGGTGTGGTCTTTCAGATTCGCATTGACATAAGCCACTTCTCGTAGAAGGTCAGGATCTGCGAGTCTTAAGTAAGTAACAAATTTTGGGTCTTTCACAGATTTGTATATCTATATCCATGTATGTTGATATATTCTTCCAACTGCTCGCTGTACATTATCCAATACTATGAGACACTTTTCTGAAACACAAAACCTGAGCTACTCGGATATAAGAAATTGCCACTTGACCAGCGCATATAGCGCGTAAGGCGACCATTTCCGTAAGAATCTCTACTCACCTGAAACCTGAAGGATAGTATTCTCGTCGAGAATGCATTGTGGCGTGATAAAGGCGAGGAATTCTTTGGCATATGCCGCCGCCGTTGCAGCAGCGTATGGTTGCCAGATGTTGCTCTTATGCGAATCTGCGTAGTCGCAAATCCCTCGAATAACCAGACACGGGAAATTATCCATCAATCCTGTGAACAGCAGATCAGCTATTTAGTTTACAGAAAATAGAATGAATGAATGAAAGGTAAAAGCCAGGGAAAGAACAGCACGAAGAGGAAACCTTACCTGCAGCTTCCATTTCGAAACATAAGATATTCTCCTTTCTTGCCCACTGATCTCGTAAGACAGAATCTTTCAAAACATTGTTGGCTGATCCGATAGTCCCATAGTGAAACTTAGGCGACGTGTTTGCGCGAGCTTTCCGTTCGACCATATTCACATTATTGGGCCCGCAGCAAGTTTTGCAAGTCTTCTTCCCTGCAACATGGACAATGTCTGACTTGAAACACCGGTCTTTATCAAGGCCAGGATGTTTGAATTTCTGTTGCATGGCAGGGTACCTGGATGTCATTTGCTCGAGATGATGTGATGTCGTATCACCGTTTCGAGCATGACTTGCCCTAAGCTGAGACAGTGCATTGAGCACGACATTTGGCGGGTTATTGAGCGTACTAGTTCGAACAAATACGCCTCCTTGTATTGATTTGCCAAAATCATACTGTACGACAGCTTGAGATGTTTTAGAGGGTAAGCTGACCACAACGTCGCCCAGTCTGATATCTCTCGTTTCATCGTTGTCCTCTTCCTCGTCCTCGTCCTCGTCCTCGTCCTCGTCCTCGTCCTCGTCCTCGTCCTCGGATTCCTCATCCTCAGCTTCTCTTGATACCCTAGTCTTGGTCTTGTAGAGCGGTGCACCACCACCAATGCCCACCATTAGACCAATTCTAACTGCTTTGAAACTGCGCAACATATTGCTTGCTACAACAGCAGCGGAAACTATGCCTGTTTTAGCCGCCGGCAGGCAAGCGATGACCACATTGTGAGAGCCTATCCTTCCAAGGAGATACGAGTTTGTGTCTTGCGGATCTGCTGTAAGCATAGGATGCTCCTCATCTAGCATTGCTCCCGCAACCACAAGTTCTGTGTCGGGTAGGGCACAGATCCATCCAACGGTGTAATCATTGTGTTTCAGTATTCGGCGGTTTTCGGCCATCCTCAGCCTTGTGAGAAAAGTTCGACTTTTATTCGACTTTCTAGCTGATATAAACTATGTCAGACATACATATACTGATCATAATAGAACATCGCTTACCTATGTTCGAGAGGCTTCGATGGTGACGCAGCAGATGAAAGCAAAGTGTACGCCTTTCTGGCATGGACGGGAGACGAGGTCTGAATATACATACACACCTGCACGCATGATTATGCGCGATACAAGGATAACTGCAGGCAAGAGTGTCCCAATCGCTGGCGGCTGGCGAGCGAATGATGTTCCACAGCTCAATTCTAAGTCTTTACCATATGAATACGAGGTACCTTGTAAAACCCACCTTTAACGGTGCGGGGTTGAGCAATGTAACGCGTCGCCCTCAAGTACGACTTGTCCCAGAAAAAAGCACATCGCCTGAATTTACAGATAGCCTTTGAAGATACTCACGGCGAAAGATATCACCCCTCCCTGCTGACCCCAAAGAGTAACACGAGCAGACTACTCAATTACAGCTGCACAAAACTAGCTGTAAAAAGCGGTACTACAGTTTTGTAGAGGCATTGCAGAAAGTCAGACCAGTTCGACTTGATCTTCCCTCCACATGACTAAGGTAGAAATCGGGACAAGCAAAGCCCTCGTGATGTTCCCCGAGTTTTGGATCTCTGTCAAACCTAAGAAAAGCCTCTTGCTAACCGGCTAGAAGAGACCGCAAATGCTATCCATCGCGCTATCGGCTGCCATCGTCAGCACCGTGTTTTGGTAAATATGACTCATCAGGATAGCTTCATCCGCCTAGTCCTCCGCTTCGTCTTGTACAGAGTCTATCCAACTGTAGTCAATACCGAGAGCTTCCGAGCCACGAGAATCGCGTCGAAGAATGTCTATGGCAGGGAAGATATCAGAACTGAATACATGTATATTTTGAGGTATTAACATTTGACTTGTTACTGAAATAGGTACAGTTCTATCGTATCTTAAGGTTCACGTTTTTGATGATTGATATCATCGAAGATAGAGTACCGTTGAAAGATGTCCCAATCTATTTTCGCAGCTGCCAGGAACGGGATGTATATTTCTTCTGTTCGTATATGTATTTGGTAATCACCTCCGAAATCGTAAGGACGGCCTTTCCTAGTTAGCTCTTTGCCAGTCATTTCGAGATCCATATTAAATGGATAGTGATGTTGCAAATGTGGACCAGTCTCGAGTCTTTCGCATTGTGAGCGAGCTATATTACGTTGATCTGCTAGAAATTCGTGTTGATTAACAACACCCTGGCTGTCTTAGGAATTCCATCTTACTGTCGTAGCTCTACCAATGGTACCGGTGGTATTGGTAGTGGTGGAGGTATTCGCGGTGGTGTTTCTGGGATCTCAGAGCATAGGCTGCTTTATAACCTCATGCACTCTAGGTTCCCGATTGCCAATCGGTGACTTCGCTTGCTTATATACTATCTTCTCTCTTTGCATTACATTCTCTGGAGCAAGGTATTTAGAAAGTTGTTCGAGAGCTAAGACACAGGTCTGATAGGCAATATTCAACTCAACAGCTCAATTTATTCGGGCGTGGGGAAAAACGCTGAGTCTAACAATACCAGCGAAACCAAAGCAAACACATGGTATAGCTGGCAAAAGTGCAGCGAGGATGTCTGAGGATGTCAAGGGAGATAGAGTGTTATAGGTAGCTCCGGACTGCCGCTCGCCGTGTAATCATGGAATCCCCTTCCTATTGGCAGTTACGAGGCGCAGGCTACGTACTGCTAAACAGTGTTTGCCTGCTGGGCCTTGGTCGCCCTTCTACCGCGATGCGAGGTTTTCTGGATCGCCAATCTGTAAGGTCGATCTTTAAAGCCCATCGATGAAAGCACGAAATGACTCATTCGAGGACGGCAAGGAAGACTATACGCGTCATATGTTGTGCTGAGCTTCTTCTGAATCATATGGTCTCGTAACGGGATTATAAGAAGCGCCTTCCTATTGGCAGGCACGAGATGCAGAATGCGTGTAAGTCATTTCGTGGCTTCTCAAATCGGCGATTCAAGATAGCTGGGAAGCAGGCTCAGGAAACATGAGTCATTCTCTGACCTCTGGAATCGGCGATCCCAGGAAACAAGAACTTATCTCCTGACGAAAGTGAAGTTTCCCGTTGGACTTCATGCGTAGCGTTTCTCCCTGTGACTGCATACTATCTGGAAAGCCAATAAGCGAGAGACAGACGATAGATGGCCGCTGGTGACTACGAGGCGTAGGATACGTGAGTCATTCTGTCGATCGTTCTCTAGAGCTTGTGACAACAATCGGCGATCCAAAAGATGTCTGTCTGAGAAAGCAGCAAGAGGTTTCGTCGAAAAAGCTTCAATCGGCGATGAGGAGCAGAAACCGAAACTTGATTCTCACTTCCAGGAACCAATTATCAAGGCTAGCTAGGTCATAAAAGTCAAAGATAAGAAGAGGGTTTGAATGACTCATCGACTAGATCAAGGGTCATGCAGCCTTAAGTCCGAGCAAGGAGGGGAAGACAAAGGTGTCTGAAGAGAAAATGGAGTACAGAAATGAAGAGCACGAAAGAGGAGATTTGGAACTCTTTATACTCAGATTTTGGAAAACCACGCTAGGGAATCGGCGCATCTAAAGCGGCATGGGCGATTGTCGTAGTACACATAGCCTTTTAGGACTGTTTTATCGGAAAGCAAGATCAGTCTAGTATAAAGAAAGGTCCAACGACCTTAGGAAGAATATCACTTATATAGCTCTACGCGAAAAGAAACGAGCTATTTAGCCTATGATTTACGGTGATTTAGTGATTCACTCAATCGTATATAGACTTAGTTAAGGCGAGATACAGAAACAACAAAGAAATGGTTGTAGACAATAATCAGCGTTTGTGGTTTAGTGGTAAAATCCATCGTTGCCACGTCTTCTTCGAAGACGATCAACATCGATGGGCCCCGGGTTCGATTCCCGGCGAACGCAATTACTCTTTTGCATTTTTTCCATCTGGGATATGTTATAAATGTCGTTGCTACTACAGTCTCGGTTTGACCATTTTCTTTTTGCTGCACCTACGTCTCAGCTCCAAGGGCATACATACCATGGATCAAGAGATTGATCTTGTCGGAGTAGACCAGTGTTGGCTGCCTCTCAACTTGAGCAGCTCATTTATCAACAGATCTATTCTTGCTGTCATTCCAGTTTTTGACAGACGGTTGTAGGTAGCTATTTTGGAAGCCCCGTAAAGTCTCGACGCCCACATCATACGCGGAACCGTTAAGCGACAGATCCGCTAAGTGAATGTTAAGCGAGACGAATAGGGGTATCTCGTGGCAATTGCTTCAAAGACGTGACATGACAGGTAATGAATTATTTATGTAGAGGCTTGCAAATGAATGATGGTGGGTTGTGTTAAATGTTGTACATATGTAAGCCCTCTTCACTTGAAGTCTGATGCTTGATATCTGTGGAGTCTTGACACACTACCTCTGAGAATAGCGCTCCGTCTTAGCACAGTGGCTAATGATCTGAAAGACAAAGGACAAAATAGATGAGATCAGTCTCATCAAACCTTCTGACAGAAGAACATGATAAAGATAAATTCTAAGCGTCGTTCTCCGCCGGCTTTTGGGTCTGAAGAGCGTTTCGCATCTCGAATAACAGCTGGCTCTAAACCGTTGAAAATCGAAGCATCGGTTTCAACACTATGTTATCTTCCATCACCTTTCTGCGCAAATCCTCATCTGTACACGAATATCTATCTACAGAGCCCCTATAATCGTCCACTTACTACACTCGTTAGCCACTGCAAGCAGCCGATGAAGCATCTTCGCTCTGTCTCTGAAGGGTTGCAAGAAGCAGCCTCACCCAGCACTAAGCAGACATTATTGCTACGACATGATAGACTTATACACTGGCTCTTACTCCTATTCCAAGTAGCAGCTCTATATCCCAAACTTCGGCGTTGGTTTAATTCCCCAAAGTTCAAGCCATGCGTGATTGAGAAGGAGGAATTCCAGCTCAGGGCGCAAGGTTCGTAGAGGGAGGCACACATTATGATCCTCGTGACGATTCTGCCGGATCTGTTCTCGGACCCCCATACCTAGAAGACAGACTGACAGCAGGTATAAGGTGACTTCCTTCTCCATCAGAGGTTCAAATCGCTGAAGTCTTCAAATCCTCTCCTAGTCCCCAATCGCCCCATCTCCATCTCAAACCCGTCGACTTGGCCGATGGCAGGCAATCCGGGTACAAGCACCATGCCTTCATCTCACGTCGACATAAATTCCCCGGCAGTTCGTCAAACAGCTACTCATGATGTACGAAGCAAGGAGATATGGCGATATGCATTATCTCGCCGGGAAAGTTTTCTGGCTGGACGAGAAAGGGTGCAAGGTGAGGTAGGATATCGAGTTGCGACCTTTTCACTGCAGACGCGAGATATGTGGTTGCCGAGCTATCCAAGACTCTTCACCTAGACGTTTGGCATTCTTCTGGACAGCTAGGTTTTCCCAATGGTGGCTTTGTGGTGGTGATGCCATGATGCGGCGAGCTCGGGCGGCGGTAGGGCTCGCACCTATGCGTCATAACTTGCCCGAGATGAGCTCGCAGAGCACGAGACTTCGAGGGTTGAGCTTGTGCGCTTCATAGTGCATGCATTCAAAGAGAAGAATGTTTGTGTGTATCGAAGCATATACAGAACCCCTCTTCTATTGATAACAAAGGAAGCCCGTATGACAATGAGTGAAGAATGGGTCCAACAATCGCTTATAAGCGATTTCTCGGAAGCTACTTGGAAGCTGGCTGTTTGCATTTGACTGAGTAGGAGTTAGAGCAAGACAAAAGGCCAGAGAGAGTTTTCTAGAGACGCTCTGGAATAGAACACAAATAGAAATGTTCGGTCACGGTCACAGGAGACAGAAAACAGGAAAGCGGATGTAAAAGCTTAATATTGACATAGCCAGAATGTGTTGAATTTGGTGATCCAAAAAACTTGATGAGTATCAGCTGAATAGAAAACAACTATCCTTCGACTTTTGATGATGGCCTTCTTATCCATGAACTCCGATTCAATGTATGTTCCAAGAAAAGGAATTCCGCCCTTTCTCTATAAAATTCCCTCCCCAACTCCAAAGCTCTTTATATCTGCCGGCCAGATTAAACGCCCAATATATGCTAAAAGATGATGCCTCGTCTCGCAGGTCAAATCGTACACGCCATTGAAGATATTGGTGATAAAAGATCAAAAGTCTGCAAAATAGGAGTCCCACTTCTTTTGCAGTTCGCTGCTATACTGTTCCCGGCCCTCCTTTTCTGGAGGATAGTATTCAAAACATGAGGTATCGGCGTGATGCTTGAGTGGTGGTAATATAGGTCCTTTCGATTTGCGATTATATACGTCTTCCCAGTTGACACCGTTGAAGAATGGGTGATCCTTAACGCGTTGGGCACCGCCTTTCATGTTGCCAAGACGGAAAGTCCGATCGACAGTGCAAAGCTGGAGGATGATGTCTTTGGCTTCGTCGGAAATATGTGGCTCGGAAGGAAAAGTGACAGGTTTGTTGACGATTCTGGCTAGCAGTAAGACAAAGAGGAAAGGGAATGAAATAGTAAGACGTACTGTTTGTAGATTTCCATAGGATTCGAGTTCCAAAAGGGTGGGTAACCCGTTAAGAACTCATAAATCAATATCCCTAAGGCCCACCAGTCCACCGCCGTTGTGTGACCTTTCGATTGAATGACTTCCGGTGCCAAGTATTCAGGTGTGCCACACAAGGTATAAGTTTCTCCTTGATTTCGGTCAATGCATGTTTCTACTGCCTTCTTAGGCTTCGAGGGCTTACGGGTGCCAAGCCGTTTGGCAAATCCGAAATCTACGAGCTTGATATGCCCCTCTGCATCCAGAAGTAAGTTTTCTGGTTTGAGGTCTCTGTACGCTATGCCTTCTTGTTCGTGGAGGAATTCGAGAATGAGGACGATTTCGGCGGCGTAGAATTTCGCGGTGGGTTCGTCAAAACGTTTCGCTTTTCGAAGATAGGAGAAGACTTCGCCTCCTGGACAGTATTCCAGCTGGATATGGCATTAGATAGGCTTATGCGGTGGCCGAGATTGTACTTACAAGCATGTAAAGAGAGTCGTGGTCGGAGAAGGAAGTTATTAATGTAGTAATGAATGGGTGACCCGCGACATCGTCTAGAACGGATCGCTCAGAATTGACATGATCAACCTGCTTTAGCTTGATGACTGAAGGGAGATATTAGCATTGTCGCCGCGTCTCGCGCTCCCCATGCGTACCTTCCACCTTGCGCAAGACCTTCAGCGCGAAGACTTTATCGCGATCGTCTTCCTGCGGATGCGCTAACCTAACCAGCCAAACCCTCGCAAAGGTCCCTGAACGCCCTCCGAGGTCAGCAACAAGACAAAGATCGCAGCGCATCGCGCCACATCAGCAAGGTAAAAGGCATGCACGAACCCGTTCCCAGAGTCTTGATCAACTCGAAGTCGGACAGCTGCAAGCACTTTCCCGCACAGCCCAACTCCTTGTGCAGGGGATTCTGCGGCGCGTGGGGCTTTTGGTCGTGAGTATTGATGTGCGCAAGAAAGGTCCTCGCCCGCTGTCGAGTCGCACCGTTGGTCATGGTGGAGGATAGAGAAAAAGTCGTCGAGAGAGAGGGCGAGAGAATCGCGGCGGAATGCTGCGCTCTATAGCAGCAGATGGTGGGGCGCCCGAAGCCTGGAAGACGGAAATCAGGGGGTCTGACGCATTGCCTGGGAACCAGAAATCGGGATCATCAGTAGCTCGACGGTGGTGGACGGCTCGATCGAAGACGGGTACTTGGAAACGAGAAAAGAGGAAGGGCAACGGGGGAATAAGTACGGTAGGGGGCGAATCCTCGGCGGTATTCTGGTTTCCAATCCGGGTTGGTAATGAGAGAAGATGAGATGAGAAAGGCAAGGAAGGGCTGGAAAGTTAAGCCTTTAGGTTGTGAGGTCAGGGTACGGTCACATACAGGAACATGTCAAGTTTGGGATCCCTACCGGAGCATCTCCTTGTGGCTGGCTTTGGAGGGGTTTTTGGGGACGTGGGATTGGTTTCGCTGCGGCCGTGGGCTTGCCCGCCCTCATGGCTAGTGATGTCACAGCCGGCGTCTGGTCGATTGACTTTGTGAACGGCTTGGCCGAGGTGACGAGCACGAAAGCAATAGCGATAGCGAGCGACGATAACCAGGAACTGCGGGAGCGTCGATGCTGCTGATGATGGCACGGTACGCTTCCTCCCTGCTCCTGCTCCTGCCTGCACCATCTCAGACAGACTCGGGACCCGGGACGAATGGCCTCCTGTATCGTCGCTGCGACCCTTTCTGGATCCGCAACCCTTCTTGGCTCGGGTCCGCTCCGCCGTCGTGTGTCGCGGAAACCCACGTGATGCGCTCCATCGGGTGGCCACGGCTATGGCGGGACGAAGACCGAATAGATTAAGTTGCTGCTCTTTTTCAGCTGATCCGCTCGGAGGGAATGAATGGCGTGCTGCACCCGCCCCGGCCAGATTCTGATCCAGACAGGTCACAATGGTCGGTCGGGTTTGCTCCTCCGTACCACGCGCGCACACACATGTGCACCTGTCTTTTCGCTGGAGAGCAAAGTCCCCCCACCATGCGGAGATGAGGCCATTCTGCGACAGGCATTCCCCATTCAAGGACCGAATCGTCGTGACCATCCGCGGCACCTTGTCGACGGCGTCTCATTGGTGCGTCTGGCATCCTTTCGAGCGAGGTCCGTGGCTGAACATTGACGCGGTCGGATATAAAGGGACCAGCGAGTAAGGTAGCGATGAACCGTCCGACGTCAGGCTGACCTGACCGCATTGCTTTCGTAAATCGCTCTCAGCTGAGCGGCGAAGCTGAGACCCCTCCCTCCCGAGCCCTCTGCAACGCATAAGCAACCTGATGAAATGCCATTTGTCCCAAACCACCCGCCGGTATTGCAGCAGGATCGTGAAGGCCTGATTTCTTCATCTAATCCAAAGGAACTTGGCGCATTCTTCCAGCCCCTAATGGCACGCATGGCTAGCACTGGCTGGCTCGCCACATCTCCGAGGAACACTCCGGTGAGGGAAGCTTTTGGCTGATAGGAAATTGAGTTACCAAACAACCAGCCGCTCACTCCCATTGGTGATTCCATTTCCAGCATAAGGGTCGGCATTTCTTCTTCATCCGAGTATCTTCGGCCATGCAGAAATCTTATCTTAGGTCGACACTAGCTTGGAGATATCGGGACGATCGCAACTCGCAACATTTGAGCCTTTTCCATATTCTGGGCCTTGGAGCCGACTGAAGTTTAAATGCGGCAGGCTTCATGGGATAAGATGCTGGCCTCAGCACCCGCGCAGGAGAGAGATATTATCTGAGCTGGGCATCACATCGGGGACCTCATTACGAGTTACTCGTTAG
Organism: Coleophoma crateriformis; assembly: GCA_003369635.1. Classification (NCBI taxonomy): domain Eukaryota; kingdom Fungi; phylum Ascomycota; class Leotiomycetes; order Helotiales; family Dermateaceae; genus Coleophoma; species Coleophoma crateriformis. The sequence goes on along the minus strand of PDLN01000014.1, from coordinate 749,326 downwards.
AGCCGACTAGCTTGCTGGGCAGTTCGGTGGCGTACTGAACTATCTCTGGAACGATTTAACCGGCCAGGAACCTGAGTTTTCACCCCGCGATATGATGATGCTCATTGAGAAAATACTAGTATAAACATATGGAGGCTTTAGGCTATATGCAATATATCTTCCATTGTAAGGCTAGATGTCTCTTGCCATGTAGCACGATATGTACTTAACCTGCCCGTGCGAACTACTCTCCGCATCGAGTATCTAGCTGCACTCCGGGATGAATCTGTACCTTGCCTATCCATTTTAGCCGGACAGAGCTATCCTCCAAGGTAGTCGGCGCGTAGGTACAATATGACGTTCTATTTCCCGGGAGAATCTGAAGGATGTGGGGAATTTTCATCTCATCTCCATTTAGCCCAGCTCCCCGGAATCATGGAAGATGGGGATTCTGGGGTAATTACTTGTGATCGGAGAGATGGGTATAAGTTGATGCCATATCCTAATTCTGCTCGAGCCGCATTGTCTATACCGCGCCTACTCAGCATCTCACCATGCATCTCCCTACCAAGATTACCGCTTTATCTCTCAGTTTGCTTCTTGCATCAACGGCTAATGCAAAATTGAACCAACTTGCTAAGCATGCAGGGAAGTTGTACTTCGGAACTGCTACGGACAATGGAGAATTGAACAACACCCAATATGTGTCTATCTTGAGTGACAGGAGGGAGTTTGGACAGTTGACGCCAGCCAATGGAATGAAAGTAAGTTAGATTACCCTCGAATCCTGACAAAGGGTATTGTAGTAGAAGTCTCCACTTTTTCGGGGTCTTTTGTAGTGGCATTCAGTCAATTATTAAGACTTGTGTTGAATTGACAAGGAAATCATTAACCGGTTTTGAATTTAGTGGGAATATGTCGAGCCAGAACAAGGAGTCTTCAACTATACAGACGGATCCGTAGTTGCCAATCTAGCAACCAAGAACCACCAATTGCTTCGATGTCACAATCTTGTATGGCACAGCCAGTTACCAGACTGGGGTATGTTTATCCTCCACGCATCTCACCGATATGTTTCGCTGACACCAGTTACATAGTCCCAAACACAAATTGGACGAAAGCAACCCTCAAGGCAGCCTTGATCGATCATGTCACCCAGGAAGCCAGACACTGGGCCGGCCAATGCTATGCTTGGGATGTGCTTAATGAAGCGCTGAACGAGGATGGCACGTTCAGAAATGATACTTTCTATGAGGTGCTTGGGGAGGAATATATCAAGATTGCCTTCAAAGCTGCGGCAGAAGCAGATCCGAAAGCGAAGCTCTATGTGAGTGTCCATCATCAATTGGATTTCGCCGGGGAGTTTATTCAATGGATAACCTCTCAAGTTGAGACTTACTCACTGAAATAACAAATTTTAGTACAACGACTACAACATCGAGTCCCCAGGGCCCAAATCAACCGCGGCACTTGGAATTGTCACCATGCTCCAAGAAGCAGGTCTACGCATCGATGGGGTCGGATTGCAGAGTCACTTCATCGTCGGCTCCACACCCACGATCGACCAGCAGATCAGCAACATGAAATCCTTCACGGATCTTGGCGTCGATGTCGCCATCACGGAATTGGACATCCGGCTCTTGCTTCCGAGCAATGCAACGAATCTGCAGCAGCAGAGCAAGGACTATGAAACCAGCGTTGGAGCGTGTGTACAGGTTGAAGGGTGTGTCGGCATCACGGTGTGGGATTTTTGGGACCCGGTATGTGTTGTGTTGACGATTGTGTGCCCCTCTCGTATAATGCGGGGGCGAGTGAGGAGCGGAGCTAACGTTGCTACAGGTTTCCTGGGTTCCAGGTGTCTTTGCAGGATACGGCGATGCAGATCTGTGGTTCGCAAACTTCACTAAGCATCCAGCTTATTATGGGGTCGAGGCTGCATTGAAGAATGCGACTCGCAAAGGATCCAAGGATTGGGCAGAGGATTCGGAGTAGACATGAAGCTTAATTCTATAAATAATTCAAAGTTGTTTATCAGGTATGAGAGTACGAAAGCATACTTAGAAGCAAAGTCCAGCCAGCTGTCTCGCTAATCTCTCCCCCTCCTGTCGTATGTGTGTCCGTGACGTCGCCCGTCCTCTCGCTCCTCGTTTATTTGAGACCCCTGTTCTGAGCTCACTTTCCCCAACACTCCACACACTTTCCTACCATGATCTAGAGCATCACAATGGCTCCCGCTTCCGCGATCGCAGCTCTCGGTGTGTACATCTTCACCTTTAATTGCGGCCTCACTGCCATAGACAGCGATGCCGTAGCCTCGCAGCTCTTCAATGCTCTCACGACCCCTCAGCTCCCCGATCTGCTCGTCCTTTCCCTCCAGGAGATTGCTCCCCTCCCGCATGCGCTGGTCGGCGGATCATTCCTCGTGCCTTACTTTGCGAAATTCCACGATGCGGTCGAGAAAGCTTCGAAGAAGCTCGGCGGAGAGTACACAGCCGTCGTGGCGAGGAACGTTGGCATGACGGCGCTGGTGGTGTTCGCAAAGGATCCGGCAGCTGTACGAGACCTGGAGACTGCTGGCGTCGGCGTTGGCTTGTGGGATATGGGGAATAAAGGGGCAGTGGGCGTGCGATTTACATATCATGGATCGGATGGAGAGACGGAGCTCACATTCGTCGCAGCGCATCTAGCTGCAATGGAAGACGAGGTTGAACGCCGAAATCAAGACTGGAAGAGTATAGTCAGAGGACTCGTCTTTTCATCGGTATCGAAGTCCGCTGGTCAAGCTACATCCCTTTCTGTGTCGAGCGAAGACCGTCCACTCCTTTCCATATCGCCAAGGGACGCCTCAATCTACAAACCTACTTCCCACCTCTTCGTTGCAGGAGATCTGAACTACCGTACCTCAAGCATGAAGCCTAGCCCTACCGATTACGTTGATACATTCCCACAGCCACATTATGATACCACCCACAACAACCACTTCTCAAACCTCTTCGAACATGACCAACTTACTCAAGAACATGAAGCCGGAAGGACGCTGCATGGGCTGGTGGAAGAGCGTATCACATTTCCACCAACTTACAAATATACCTCAAAAGAGCCATTCCTCACACCAGATGAGGATCTTATCCAGTGGCATTGGGCAAAGCATAGATGGCCTAGCTGGTGTGATCGCATCTTGTATCTCCCACTCCCGTCATGGCTTTCCAAACCCGGTGCGAAGATAGTCGCCCACAAATACACATCCGTTCCACTCTTCCCAACCTCCGATCATCGAGCCGTGGCACTCTCACTTTCGGTACCCCTCGTTCCAATTCCGCCCCCTCAAGAAGAAGAAGAGTCAGACGATCCCAGAATTAAGCCCCCATTCGACGTCAGTCCCGATTGGAAACAGAGCCGGCAACGAGCCAGGATCTTAGAGTTATTCGTTGGTTTTACGTTGTATTTTACCACGACCTGGGAAGGTGCTGCTGTTCTTGTTGCAGGCGTAGCAGGCATCGTGGGTGGGTACTTTGTGCTCAGAGCGTTTTTGAATTTTTGAGATTGTGCTGCATACGCTGCGTGGTTATAGAGCTATGGTTCGAGATTAATACCTGACTCTTTCCCTTCAAGAGGAAGAAAGAGGGAGAAGGACAAAGTCCACTTCGAATTCATCTGGGCGGCAAGATCGCTTTAACGGCGATTATCAAACTTGCTTTTGAGAAATTGGCATGCAATGCCCCATTCGGCCCCAAAGAGCCCGGTTTGCCGGTATCCGGTATTCTTCCTAAGTAGGTCACAAACATTTTAGGCTGCAGAGATTCGCAACATAAAGCAAAAAAATCATAAACTACTGTAGCGATATGCCTTGTTCAATTGTCTCCATTTAACAGTGAATCCTCCAAAATTTCGGGAAGACCATATACTTATTCTTGCGGCCAATTTAAGCGACGGGCAGACGGGACTACAACTTTATGTAAGTCTCTGCTTTTACGAGCACCACGGAGCGCATGAAGACTCTTTGGCAAAGAAGGAATACATGCACAAGAAAGGTCGGTATTGCATCCACCATAGAGATGCTCAGACGAAGAACTACGACACTCCAATGACACTCCAACATCCTAGGCGCCAAGGCGATTTCGGTTTCCAGGGAAGTTTCATCCTCGCCAAGGACCTTGGAGATAAACTTCCTGGGGTCTCCAACTCTTCCGACATGCCCATTCTCCCGCCGACTTCGCCCTGCTTTGAACTCTCACATGCTTCTTTTCGGAAACAATGAAAGCAACGGGTACGCAATGACTGACCATTGAACCTAAGAGGCCGATTTCGCCCGCACAACCGTCTTCTACGGCCATCGGTACGAGGAAACCGCGTGATATGTAAGTGTGCTGAGGCACGGCGCTTGGCTTGGCTACCTTGGCCGGAGCAGGCTTCCCCAAGAAATGCCTACGCATAAAACAGAGCGTGTGCGATCTGTTATCGGGGCCCATCAGATGTCGAGCACATAAGATCCATTCGCATCCTGTGCTTTTACAGCCCCAACTTTTTCCTTGAGCTATTTTCTTTCTCGGCACTTGATATTCTCGCACAAGTCCAGTTCCAATCCGGAGAACTCCATATCACCGATATTCATAGCGCCATTTCCAAGTACCAATGGCCAAGATCGACGACGAGAAGGATAGTTCTGTGTCGAAGGACCCGCAACCCAAAGCCAATATGGAGAAACCACACCGGTCAAACCGATTCTCGCGCGCCTTTGTTAGCAAGATTGCGACGCCGTTCCGGCGCCTGGTGTCTTCGAATCCCAGAGCCGAGTCACATACCGGTTCATCAGCAGCGGTGGTTTCTGGCGAATGGGTGTTCGTATCTGCTGTCAATGGGTATGCGACCTCCGCTCTGTCCTTTCTTATTGTTTCCGCAGCCGTCCACTGACACATTCTGCAGATACGTTCCACACTCGAGAGAAATCGCACCGCTGATCGAAGAACAAACCGAGCAGATCTTCTTGAACATCCAAGCGGCGTTACGCGATGGCGGGGCTTCGATGTCCGATATTGTGCGGGTGCGATACGTGCTGAAGGATGGTTCCGAATGGCGAGATTGCTGGCCCGTCCTGAGGAAATGGCTGGGTAATGTCCGGCCTGCCTTTAGCGTCATCCAGGCTGGCCTGCTGGATGAGAAGGTCCGCATCGAAATCGAGGTTACGGCTAAGCGGAATGGAGTTGGTTATGGGGATATTGGTGGAATATAATCCTCTATCTCTGGATTTTGGCATTCGGCGCGAGGAGTTTGGAAACGATATCATGGACCTAGGGATATTCTGGCTTTGGAGTTGATCTCCTGGTCAGGGTGGATTTGCACTTTCAATGAAAGATATACATATAACCATACACTTTTACTTGGCATATCCGTTCTAATATCTGGGCTTGCATTCTTCTGCTGGACTCTGATTTGTCCTGTTGTACTAAAGGAGATAATGGAGTCTTTTCGCATTCAAGATTCTAGAATGATGTTGGTGGTGAGTTCTAGTAACAAAAGGGAACTGCTATGCTGACGAGTACATTGGAGATATTGACCCTTTTGACGGGGGTCCTGTGAGCCGGAATTGTCAAATATCACTTCAAAAGCAGACAGTACGTCAATCAATTTTTACCAGTTGGGACGCGATCACTGGTTTGCAAGCAGGCTGTCTCATCATGCAAAACCGCCGCAATACCAATAACCTCACTGACCACAACAAGACCACAGCGCTTCTTATCTCCCAACGTCGATTACTTGCCTCTATCATTCAGGAATAGCTCATGCATAAATGTTTCCGGAACTGGCACATCAGCCACGAACCTCATACCTGCCACCCCAAAATCATGTTATTACCACATTTGTCCACTGATTATCCGGTGCGATGGTAAGGCGACGGCGTGCACCCCGCCCGCTCGGAAATAGATAGACCGACGGCATCATTGGTTGATTCCCCACAAACACGCCATACGCGACATCCAACGTCCGTCACGAACTCCAGTAACGAGTAGGCAGGCGATCTCAGTAGGTGGCTTCCCCACACTTACTTACAAGGTCTGGTTTTACGACGCCCACCGGGGGCCCCAGGACTCCATACAGTTTTCGGCACCGCCCTCCCCGAAAGCGTGACCATGACCTACGACTTGGTTCGCGGGAGGTTGGACTGATATATTTCCAAATTCACAGTGATCTCTGAATCTATAACACCTGCAACCAACCATCTTTCAGAGTCATCTTCCGTATACGGTTCTCGAATGAGTCTGATCACAAGTCGCGAAGATGAATTCAAGTGCAACGGTCTCGGCTGAGGAGCAGGAAGTGCGGAGTTGATCTCTTCCTCGGATACTGAAGCTGATGATTCTTGCAGCGCATCAACCAGCTGAATGCGAACTGGGTATGGATCCCTGATTGGATTGACTCCTCAACCAGTAACACGGCTGGACGGATCGTCAAGTTCAGCCGCAAATTCGGCCTTGACACTCCTCCTGTCTCGGCCCTGCTACATTTCTCGGCGGATACACGCTACAAGCTCTATGTCAACGGGACAAGGGTTGCTCTCGGTCCGAGTAGGGGCAGCCCGTTGATTTGGTACTATGATACTCTCAACATTGCACCTTACCTCCAGCAAGGGGACAATGAGATTAATTTTATAGTTATTCGGTATTTTGCAGCTACTCGAGTTGCTATGCCGTTCGAGAGAACCTCGTTCCCTGGCTTAACCGTGGTTGGCGGCGTTGATACAGTTGCAGGCGTCTTAGACCTTAGTTCTAACAGAGACTGGCAATGCCAGGTGGATGAGAGTATATTGTTCCCTACCGGACTAATTGACGATTTCTTTCTCCATGTAAGATCTCAGAGTCCCATTCTCTCCAGATTTCTTTTGTGTGGTGATATTGACCATTGGTATCAGATCAGCGAGCGCATCTCTCCCACGGCGCCGGGCTCACTTATCGCTCCTAGGCCATATGGCATGGGTACATTGAATGGCGACATTTTGCCCTGGCGTTTGAGACCACGCCCTACTCCTATGCCGGAGCAGAGCCACGTTAATGTCAACGTTATTCGAGCTTGCCAAAGTGCTGTCTCAGCTGAGGATTGGGCAGCCTGTTTCTCACAGAAGCAGCCAGTTCTTCTCCCCGGCGATTCCACCCATACGCTTGAAGTCCAAGCAGATGTCCACTCAACAGCCTTCTTAAAATGGACTTTCAAAGCAGTCAGAGATTCACAGATCCGCCTTCAGATAACCTACTCGGAGGGTTACGAACTTGAACCTCGCTCTTATCCATTCTTCCGTACCAAGCGCGATCGTCTGGATGCCAAGGATGGTTATATCCTGGGCCCATCCGATATCGTTACTCTGGATCTGCCCCAAGAGCAAGTTATCGTCTACGAACCTTTCTGGTTTCGAACCTTCCGTATCATGAGAATTGAAATCACCGTAGGCTCCGCGCCTGTTGAGGTATCATCACTGAGCGCGACACAAGTGAATTATCCACTTGCAGTGAAGGCGAATTGGAAAGAACCTGCTGATGCGCACAGCGAGAAGATTTGGGAGGTTTCGATTAGAACCATGCGGAATTGTATGTTTGATGGGTATTCTGACTGCCCGTTCTATGAACAACTCCAGTAAGTGCATTTTCAGGTCTATTTTGGCAGCACGATTGTTGATGCGGTTTCTAGGTACTCGGGTGATACTCGCACGGTTTCCCTTTTCCACTACCTCCTCTCTGGGGATGACCGACTCATGCGCACAACTATCTCCAACTTTGCCGCATCAGTGACATTCGAGGGCCTCACACAGTCACGATTTCCGTCTCATGTTTCCCAGATCATTGCTGGATTTTCTCTCTACTGGATTCTTCATGTATGTGATCATCATCTATTCTTCGGGGACAAGAATTTCGCCCGTTCTTTCCTGCCTAGAATAGATGGCGTCTTGGACTTCTTCGACTCACATGTTGATGACTTGGGCCTCATCAGCGGCCTTCCATATGATGTTTGGCAATATGTTGATTGGGTCACAACGTGGGGGGCGACAGACGAACACCCAGATAAAGGAGTGCCCACCTCAGGTAGAAAGTCAAATCGGCACACATACTTCAGTATGCTCTATGCGTACGTTTTAAAGCAGGCAGCCTTACTGTTGCGACAAGTCGGTCGACCTGCGCTTTCAGAGGAATACGAATCGAGAGCGGCAGCCTTACTAGACGCCATTCGAAAGCATTGCTACGACGGACGCTTCTTCACCGACTCCACCACCGATATCGCGGACGACTTGGCTTACTCCCAACATTGCCAAGTTTTCGCAGTCCTATCTGGTGCCGCCCAGCAAGAAGATAGCGCCCGCCTCTTGACCGAGTCCTTTGCGAAGCCTCATTTCTCGAAATGCTCCTATATGATGAAGTTCTACGCATTTCGTGCATTTGCTCTGGCTGGTGATGAGGTATATGAGTCGTCGTGGACGAGCATGTGGGATCCATACCGGAAAATGCTCGCGAATAATCTCTCGACATGGGAAGAGGATGATGTGCGGCAGCGATCGGATTGCCATGCGTGGGGAAGTGTGCCCATTTACGAATATTGCACCGAGCTGGCAGGAATCCGCCCCATTGCTCCCGGGTCAACGAAAGTGCTGTTCAAACCGCGCTTGCGGCTGAGTAAGGCCCTCGAAGCCAAGGTGGCACTGGGGAAGGATAATCTGGCGACGGTGACGTGGAGAACTGAGGAATCGGGGAGGAAATATGTCGAACTACACTTGGAGAAGGCAGTTGAGGTCATCAGTAAACTGCCCGGAAGTTCGGAAACTGAGCATGGCATCGTTGAACGGCTTTTACTAAACTATGATGCTTGAGCTATTAAATGAAGGCCTGATGTGTTTATGACGGCTGGGGAGAAAAAAAAGAAATAGTATATAGATCTCTCATTTTCAAAGTGCAAGACTACTTGTAAGGCTGCTGCTCAGTGAGGAACAGAGATGTCACCAGCTAGCATTATACCTGAATCAAAAGACATGTTTTGAGTGAAGTTTTTTATTCGATATGCTAGACCAAGCATTGGAGAGATACCGTAGCCGATATATATATATATATATTCATCAATAGCTAGACATCTTTTTGAGTATCACGACAAGTCTTTTGTTATCTGAGATGAAGACATCATGTGGTATATACATATCTTACGTATTACTTCTAATATTATTGACGGCAGTCCAAACCCCATTATGAGAACTAAGTGTTCAACATTGAATGTCCAACTGGAACTATTAGAAAGAGCAGTTACAGTTTAGGTGTACCAAGGAAAGAAAAGCCACCCGGGCCTAAATAGCTAACATCCATACATAATCAGAACTAGTCTACCAGTGCAAATTGTGGGTGTTCGTTACGGTAAGCACCCCGCCCTCTCGCTGTCGTCGGGGAAGGACGGGAAGCCCGGGTGAATTCCAAGCGAGATCATTTCCAAGGCGGGAGCCCACACAACAAGCTTCACAATTGGTGGGCCTCCGAACTGCATATCCGGGGTCTCCACATGGGGTTCTAGCATTGAGCAATGGGGAAGGTAAGACAGACTGAGGTGTCTATAGGTCAGGGTTATATACGTACCACTCCGGATCTGCATTCTCAAATGTGTCCAACTCCTGCAGCGGGGTCCTCTACCTCAAGTTTATTGTCGCACGAGCACCATTCTACCAATCTTTCTATATAGGCCTTTGCCTTAGATTTTGGAGAGGATACCGAGGCTTCAGTCGGCGATATCACCACCATGACGACCCCTCAAAAGGAGCTTCAAAGCTCGCCCGATATCGTGGTGGCCAATAGCAAAGGCGACGAAGCAACAAATGAATACGTGAGCGTCGAGCACTGCAATAATGCTGAAGAGAATCCCAAAGGCGCTGCACCTCCGATGCGCTTAAAGTCCGACGACCTCGGTATCTTGGAGAGCGTAGGTCGATACAAGCTCATAACGCTTGTAGCCATGGCTGCGGCATTCTGCGCTTCGTTGGATGGATATCGTGAGTGGAATCCCATAAAACCAATGGACTTACGTTTGAACTGACTCTTGGCAGAGATCAGTCTCAATGGCGGAATCGTGTCGAATAAAGGCTTCATCAAGCAGTTCGCATCTCCTGGTACGAAGATCATCAAGGGAAAATACGTCTCCGCTTGGGGCGGTATCCAATCCGCCGGGCAAACAATTGGCCAAATCGTGGGGTCTCTTCCTCCCTGCTTAACACGTCCGATTCTGATATTTTGGTAGTTCCTTCAGTTTGCTACCGATAGTCTCGGTCGGAAGCCTGCACTTCTTATCCTCTGGGTATTTCTTGTCGCGGTGAGTTCTCACCTGGGTTATATAATGCTCCTTGTGCTTGAAACGAGACTTGCGGAACTGACACTTCCCCGCTCCGTAGAGTATCTTTGCTGAGTCGTTCGCTACACGTTGGGATCATTGGCTCGTGGCCAAGCTCTTCTCGGGTGCTGGTGTGGGAATGCTGCAATCCACCATGCCGGTCTATTTGTCAGAGATAGCACCGACGCAATTGAGAGGTTTCCTCATCAATGCATACTCGTTGTAAGTATCTTGCTTGAATCACCCTCCTGTATAATGGCTGATGGCATGATCTTTTCAGCTGGTTTGTTATAGGACAGCTTTGTGGATCGGTTGCCCTTAACGGACTCAATGCCCATAATCCTCTGAACTTCCGTACTGCAATCTATACCCAGGTGAGAAAAGCCCCCTGCAGCCTGAACCAAATCAATACTCGTCAGAGATGTAACTAACAACCTCAAGTGGGCGATGATCGGAGCCATGCTGATCATATTCCTCCTTATTCCGGAGAGTCCCTGGTGGCTCGCCGGCAAGGGAAAGCTTCAAAGTGCAGAGAAAGTGTTGCTTAAGTACTATGGTCATATCGAGGGTTACAATGTTCAGGAACAAATTGTCAGTCCCTTCTACCGAGTACCTTCCGCTCCGAATTTACTTACAGTATCAATTTATAGGGTGTTATGACGGCTACAATTGAAGAGGAGCAATATATCGCCCGACGAGATTCGCAAGAGGGAATGTGGGCCATCTTTCGCGGTCGTAACCTCCTCCGATTCATCATTGCTTCATGGCCCAAGGTGACTCAGCAATTTGTTGGGTTAACTGTGTTCAATACCTACTCGACATACTTTTGTGAGTAGTTATTACCGGTTTCTATCTTCTTTACTGTTCTAACATTTGACGGCGAGTATAGTCCAGTATGCTGGGAACAAGAATCCTTTCCTCGTCACGGTTATTCTTTGCTGCGTTCAAATTCTTTCCATGATCGTCACAGCCACACTCACTGATCGATTTGGTCGTCGACCACTTACTGTATATCCATACGGTGTCACAGTCTTATCCCTCCTGTCTCTGGGTATCATCGGTTGCTTTGACTACACACAAAAGGCCACAAGTTCTCTCTTGGTATCTACCCGACCATGATATCCCTTTCCACGTTGGAGCTGACTTCGAGCCAGGTATTCTTTGCATGTCTGGCCACATTCTCTACAACCGGTGCTTCTGCCATAGGTTATGCGTACGCCGCTGAGATTCCCCAGCAGCGCCTCCGCGCGCAGACTGCAGGCTGGGCTCTGGCCTTTTCCAATCTAATTGCCATTATATTCAGCTTTTGCACGCCAATCATGATCAATCAGTCAGTCCCAAAATGGGGTGTCAAGACGGGCTTTTTGTAAGTGTTGCTTTTTTTTTGTCCTCAAGAGAAATGGTTATAAGTAATGCGAGCCGGAGTGAAAGAGGTATCTGATTGCTAATATATGTCTAGCTTCGCTGGTACTGGCGCAATCTCCGTTGTCATCGCTTGGTTCTTGCTCCCTGAGGTGGCACGTCGTACACCCGGAGAGATTGACGAAATGTAAGATAAAGCTCCTACTCATGCTATACGTCTTTCTCTGCTCTCAAATCTAACTATTGTCGTCCTTGGACAGGTTTGAAAAGAAAGTTGGTCTTCGCAAGTTCAAGAATTACGTCACGGATGTTCAAATTCATTCACAAGAGCAACAGGAGAAGGAAATAGAGGCCACCGCATAAGTTGAGATGAGATTGAGGGGAGGGGGATGGATTCTGCTATCAACGTCTGTTCGAGGCAATGGTCGCTGTTGATCTGCCGGGTTTGTTGTCAGAGAGTAGTACCTCATGCCAATATATGTCGCACCCTTTGTCTCGCGTCGTTCAAAGCTCCTTGATAGCAGATTGGATCAGCTGAAGTTTGTCTATCATCAAACAAGCATGGATTCATGACTTCTCTCGGTTTCATTTCAATCAAACCAAATGTTTATGAGTTCCTATCCAAGAGTAAGGACTTAACTTGTGAGTTATATTGAAGTAAATACCCCTCATTGGCTCATTGGCCCATTGACATAACGCCATGCCATTTCAGTACTAGTTTCTTGCGATGCTTCACCTTGATCTTGAATTCTTGTTCGCAACAGCATCATCACAATCCTACATACTCATGATACCCTCTTTTACTAGTGCTCTGATGCGATTACTTCCTCCATTCAACGAGTTGTGTGGTTGACCTTGTACTAGATAATGAGGTAGGTTATACCCAGCCTGTCACAACTTACCAGGCATCCACGAACAATACCCTGCTGAGAGTTGTGATATGTGCAAGGTATGCAACTAATATGGTAAGTAAGGCTACCACTGCCATTCGACTGCTTCCAATCTTACTTACTGTGAATCTAAAGGAGTTACTCGCTTTGCTTCGTCTTTAGACCATCCGATGTTAGGCAGACAACGAAGATAGGCCATCACGACTTATTCTCCGATAACCAATACCTTTCGATACCGATACCACGGCATTGAAAATAATCATGACCACTAGTTTCTCAAGCAGAATTGAAAAGATAAGCTTGCGCATATCTTTGGTTGCTGCAGAAGTAACGTGATGTCACAGTGCATGCACGATCGGGGCACAGCTTTCAGCCTTAGGGCTTGCAGAACTGACTCTGCGTCCCATTCCCATTCGCTCAGGAACAGCGATATACGACAAGCACAAATACTCTGGATTCTTCAGTACTGCACGAGAATGCGTCACAACAAACATCAACCAATCTTTGGTTGATATACGGCCCTATCTTCACCGACGTATGCAGTAGTTTGCCTTACGGTCCGCCCGAGCTGCCTCATGTCGTTGCCTCGCCAAGATCATCGTTGCCTGGGGCGGAATTTTCCCTTCACCACCAAGTGGATCGGTGCCAGGAAAGGGCACGTTTTCCTGCGAGCGTCTCATCGACGAGACTGGATGTGACCATCACTAAGAGTCATTGCCTCTCGATGCCGGTGACTCCGGATGAGAAGTGGCCGAAGCATTGAAGTCAGCGCAAGTTCTGCGCCTTGGTTTGTTACTTCGCACGAGGCTTCCGAGGTGCCAAGATACGGTTCTTTCCATCACTACTGGGCTGTGTGCTTCTCGAAGCCTGGAGCTGGCTGTCAGGTTCAGCTCAGGGCTCTCGAGGTGCGCCGATGTTGACTTTCCCTTTCCCCAGTTATCGGGCTGTGTGCTTCTAGAAGCATGGAAGTAGCTGTCAGATCCGGCTCAGCTGCTGCGAATCTCACGTCGTTGGGATTTCTGTGGACCGCCCATTCCACAGCATCTGGCTATTTGGCTGCGTTCTGCCCTTGCCGATGTAACCTTGCATTTTTGTTTCTTGCGCGTTTTCTTCGAGAGGAGCTCTCCGACCTATTGTGCGATCCTAATGCTCTTCTATACGATTGTCTGCCTTATTGGTTCTGCTGTTCAACCCTGGCTACCGTTTATGAGTGGCTCGACTTTGAACGATAGTATGTCATTACACATGGCTAGTGCTCTGGCAGGCAGTTTTCATAGTTTTTCGAGTGGTCAGTCACATTTCATATGCCAGCAGGCGTACGCGTTTGAGGATGTAGTTGAAGAAGCCAATTCGATTCTCAAAACAAAAGCCCGAGCTAACTTATCTAATGCAAACCCTGTTGCTATTCCTATCCCATGCATATCTCGCTGGCTAATAATACTGGTAAAAGCATCTGGGAAAGACAGTAGTCGGGAACCAGCCCTACATTCGAACAAGGTTTATGAACTCTAGCAAGAGTTAGTATAGCTGGAACCTAGGTAATCCCTGTGGAACTTACTCTACAGATCCGCTCTGACTTTATGACTCTCTTGAGGACAACGGCTGCACCGAGGGTGACTGCAAGTGTATTCCAGACAAGCGTACGTGTTTTGAGTGTAGGCACCTCCTTGGCAGTCGCAGCAATACCAATATATGACAGTCTTGTAATTGGGCTCAGTCTTTTTTCTTCTTCCATGACCGTCTCGTTTCGATGAACTCTGGTGGCTACCATGTCGGTCGCTACGACCTGAAGAAGATTCGTGTCTGGCTCCGTTTCCCATGTTGGTGTTGTTGTTTCTAGTGGTTTTGTTGCTTTCACAAGAAATGGGTGACAGAGAAGGGTGTGTTGAGGATATGCTCAAAAGGAAGAGGTCACAGCACGGCATCCTCTTGGACTATATACCTTCCGGCATATGGCACACAGATATGGAGCCCAGTACTTGCACAGCCAGCTGGAAGGCCTAGCGCTATGAGTGGGCTTTTTTCCTCTTTCATGCCCTTTGCTCGCCCGCCGCCCACCAGCAACTTGGATATATAAGGCTGTTTTCTGGGGCGTGAATCCTGATTTTCGAGATCGTAATGGGGTGCAAACAGTCCAATCATGGCTGAAATGAGCCCAAGAACCCCTGAGAGCTAATCACCGTTTGCATGACAGGGGCTAACTCTTGGGAACAGCCTCAACTAGTGGGACATGGGCGTCCAACCCCAAGTCGTAGTGCGGGTGCCTATAGGTATGGATCAACTGGCTTCAGTAACATTCTCTGGGTTGTAGGAGGATGCCCCGTTTCATGTTTCGATAGCGTGGGTGTGTGGCAGACTGCGGGTTGTTTGGCTTACAATCCATCACTTGATGCGTGGATCTGGTACCTGCTTTATTGTTACGCTCAACAGAAGTCTGTGAGCTCTTTGGGATTAGCTTCCTGTTAACAGGCTTTCCAGGTAGTTCATGGGCAAGCGGCAATGAGCACATCAAGCAAAGTCATGTGCTGCATCAAGGCTCGAACAGAAAATGAGGTACACATTTCAGAAGCCTGCACGGGAATACTTAGTTGGGATTCAATAAGTCATGGTTATATTATAGTTCTTATGGAATAATCATCTATTACGCGAAATCTAATGCTGTCTATTTCGTTTCAACTACTATACTCCAGCCCACCATACAACCCCGTTACTCCTGTTCTCACGACCAAATGATATAAAGAGACCGATTCCCCTCACATTCTTACAAAAGATTAGCTGCTAGGTTTTGCGCGTCTTAATGTCTGTTTTAGAGGATTAGAATGGGGAAAGTATAGTAGGTAGCTCATTCCCCTGCGTACCTTTGGCTTCTAGAGTCGCTGTGGCGAGCTCCTCTCCGGGACTTCCTTGGGGGTGGAATCTGCTCGACGTAGCATAATCCACATCTTATGTGCTGGCAGGCGACGTTGATACATTGGATCGTAGAGTTGCAGGTCATGCCTGCCGTGGCACAGTTGTGGCATTGCCAGATATATTGGGCGGAAGATGACATGTTCAAAGACGGGTCTCGACTTTTTATAGCTCAGAGAGCTGCGAAAGAAAGTCGACGGTTGCAAGATCGCTTGGTATTGAAGTAGCAGAGACGCAGTTTGATTTGAAGCTCGAAGTGATGAGGCTGGAGCAAGACCACGAACATGACTTGTTCTTATACACAGATACTGAGCTGTTGAAGACAGAACAATGAGATCAGGGCGTTCATCGTACCTTCTCTTTTCAATAGGGTAGGGCGTAAGGGCGCTCACTTCAGCTGGCGAGCACATCTTCACCGTCAAGAGCGTACCGCAGAAAGTACATCAGGAGATACGGGCTGTGTAGTTCCAGCAGTGAATAACATAGCCCTCAGCCCCGAAGATATATTACCCTCTCTACCAAAGGCATCGCCAAAACATAGCGTGGGCGACTTTGGGCCGGGCGGACATTGGGGTGCTTCCTCGGTGAGTTCCCAGCCATGCGAGCTGTGACATGCTCCGACAAATTGAGAGCCCAACATGGCGCCCATTGAAGGATATGCCCGATACGTCCTTCCCAACCAAGAACTCTCCCCGTGGCAATCTGCCTTTTGTAGATGCCTTCTTCGTGTCATACCTCGTCCGTTCCGAAAAGGGAACGAGGCAAACACGCTAAACGGTATCTCACGTGAGCGTTTGCGCAGCGGGTGTGAAGCTTCCTAGACAAACCAGCGTCAAATCGATTCCAACGGCAGAGATGTTGAGACTAATGGCTGCCGACCCTCTTGCGCCCCTCTCGGTACGATACTGGAGCGATATGAGCGCGCGGTATCTTCACCAGTAGCAGCGATGGCCCTAGTTGTGACGTCCGGGGCGCCTGATGGCTGGCTTTCGGGGAACCCAAGCAACGTGTGATCCCGGTGAGGGAGAGAGCTGTCTGACGGGTCCGTAAGTCTGACAGAATGGAGATGGAAAGGTCTGGCTCTCTTCAACGTGTCGTTTCTCGTCGCTTAATGAGTGCTTAGCGAACAGAGGGCGACGGGCGTCTGAATACCTCACCCACCGCAGCCTACTTCGTCGCCCGTTGCGCGACGAGATCGCTCACAAAGTGCAGATTCCAGGGTGACAGACAGACATAGGGATAGACCAGAGGGTCCTGACCCACGCAAGATCATGTACTAATTTGAGCCCGTGTCTCATTGATACCTGAGCCATGCTCCCCAAGCACAACATGTCTTCTACCCCTCGAACCAAGCTCAGATTATCGCACATCTGAGCTTTTCCGATTCTCCCCCAGGCCTCTAAACAACAGCTTACGGCTGCCCTCCCCCTGGCCCAAGTTCTAGTAGACCCTAGCCAAGAAGTGCTTCATTGCGAAAAACGTGGTGCAGCGAAGTCCCTGCCTCAATCTTAGATAACAAGCGCGATCCAATGGCAGACGAAAAACGGAACAATTTCGCACGTCCAAGTACCGACAACCTCGATACTTAGAGTTATTCTTCCACTGAACCTAAAAACAGCGCAAGACAGCCGTCATTACAGCCGCAACCTGCCTTGGGCGTCCGAAGGGGAGAAAAACAGCCCGGCAGATCCCCCTGATCCTTGCCACGCGGCTGTCAGCTGGCTACACCGAGCAAAACCGACTGATTCTTACGTACCCACGGACCTGAAAACAAAGACAGGACCCTCTACTGAAGGGAAAAAAGAAAACAAAAATCAACCAAAAAAAGCACCCTTCAGCTAGGGGGGCGCTGGAACGTCAGGGCGCTAGGTAGAAAGATAGAAAGAGACTCTCGGCAGGGGGAACGAGAGAATGAGCGAAACATCTTCAACTGCGCAACGGCAGACGAGTTTCGCCAATTCACGTAACGAAACGAACGACCCTCCTCCGCCCCCCCCGTCGCGACCCCCTGTGATCAAAAGGCTTGGCACAGAGCAGCCTACCGTGCCTAACAAGGGGGAAAAGAGAGGGCTCTAACCGTTTCGATTTTATTTCGAATTTGTTGTTTCTTTATTTTGTTGTATTTTCCTTTTGGGAAAAAAGATCCAGAGCAGGGCGGTCATCTGCTACCGGTGCTGCGGCTCGGCGAACGCTGCGTTCGGGGCAATCCAAAGAAGGGCGTGCCGAGCAAGGCACAAACGGGGTGGCGCCGCAGTCACGAACGCCCTTCGACGTGCCCTCATTCTCTACTTGAACCCCAAGATGCAGCTGGCGCGGGGCGAGGATCAAGTTGGGCGAGGGGGGGGGAGGGGTGGTTCAATTGCATGGCTTGAGTGGTGGTGGGAGAAGTGTGACGAACGCCACAAATAATACCGACAATGAGGAACGAATTTAAGAAATCCTTAACGATAACATTGCTAAACAAACGAACGACCAACATCCAAAACAAATCAGCACCCAACACCCCCTTGGTATAAAAGCTCAAGTCGAGAAAAGATTGCGCCAGCTTTCGTTTCCAGACTCAGCCCCTGAAATCTATAATCGCTGCTGAACACCGTCTTTCCAGGCTTCATGCCCAAGAAATTATCAAACCGAAAGAAAGAAACCAATTCCAATGGAGATGCACAAGCGATGGCTACGAGCCTCTATTTCTATTGAGCAGCATCGCAGAAAGTTGAGAAATGGATGTCAATTGACAGGCATTCCTAGCCTCTGGGAAGAATTAGCATTGACTCATATAATGATTCAGAGAATATTTACTTGAGCTCAACGAACTCGAGTCTTGATTTCCTCTAATGGGCAATTTGTGCATCTCAAGTGGTTGCAGCCTGGGCAGTGAGTTGTGATTGCTGTGTTCATTGAAGAGTGGCCCCAACAGGAGCAACACGTCCAAATCCAATGGTACGTATAATGATGCTTTGAGCTCCCGCCTTTCGATGAGTGCTTGTCGTGACTGGAATGTCCCCCAAGAGAGGTAATTCGATTGTTTGCCGACTTCATGATTGTTTCAGAGCTTTGCTTTTGAATATCTTGGTGTGTCTGAATGCAGGGAATGAAGAGGATTTTGAGACTGAGACTGAAGCGTTGACGATATCCATGCTATGGGGAGAGTTGGCCTTTATATGTTTCCACAGACATACAAGAACGGCTTGCCAACGGATAAAGAAGGCTCAGCTTCGTCCTCGGCAACCTGCGTCGCCCAAGGGGGAGCCTGAGCTGTTGAATGAGTTCATTGAGAACCTATCGGACTGTCCAAAGGATGTGATTTGATCCCGAGTTAAAGCAGAGTCGTTTCTTGACCTGTAACTGAAGGGAGGTTCTACTAGCGGCTGCTAGTTAGCAAGGTGGCTCAGGCATCAGTGCCCCAGTGTCTTCATGATGCCCTCTTTGTGTTTGAGTGGGACCGCACCAGAAGCTCTGCAATGTTTAACCAAGCCACCCCGTTGGGCAAAATAGTAAGATGCCGGTGTATAGATGACTCGGTCTTTGGCGAGTAATCGTGCGTGCAAAGTATCCATATGGATGACATTGCGTAAAGCATACCTTACACATGCGTACCTTGCAAATTCTCTGTGTCGGTGAACGGGTTAAGTCGACCCGTAATATTCGGGCCCGGCCGATATGGTATGAGAGAGACACAAAGTCCGAATTGGTATGACTGAAACACATATTGATCACCGGCACTTGCAACTGATGATGTGATTTTAATTAAAAGTGAAATATAAACAGCGCTAAGGCTGCCGAAGATTGATAGGGCGAGAGCTTGAGCGAGGCTTACAGAAAGCAGAACATTAATTCGCGCGGGGCGGCAGTGCGTATGACGGCGAATGAGAATTGGAATTCCAAGTAGAGCCTACAGAAATTTCGAAGGTTGCAGCTTGAGTGAAGTTGAGGCTCAACTCGAGGTCACACTTTGCTGCCTGGAGCCTTACATGCATGCGCGAGAGCCTAGCATCTCCCTACAGAGCTGCAGCAGCAACGCTAGTTTGACTGAGCCAGAATGCGGCTCTACGGTTAGTTGAGGCTCTTTGCGGTTGAGTCAGAGGATAGATGATCTGATCACGCTGATGATCGCAGAGAAGAGGTAGATCGGCGACACAACCAGTCACCCGGCATAATGCTAGGATTGTATCCTTAGCATAATCCGTGGAAACTCTGTAAGTTTCTGATAGATCATCCAGCTCTCAAGATCCTCGGAAATAGTCAGAAATCATGAAGACGGCGCAACTTGGCCGAGATTGAATCAAACTCTCCCAGCCAAACAATCAATGCCGCTCACTAAATCTCCTGCCGAGACCTGCAAGCAGTGTCATCAGCAAGGAATATTCCTTACAGGTAGGGATTTGACTCAACGTACCTCATACATACTCAAGGTGTTGCAGGCACCAGTGTCTAACATACTGAGCCATCAAGAGCATCGATTCAGGACTTGAATGCTCTCTTGAGCTTCGACATCGACAACAATTGAGTACAACCAGGAATTCAATAATGTTTTGGCTACAGCGTGGTCTCGAGTGAGTTCGCATATATTGTCACCATGCGTCGGAGATGTTGGCTCGAGGTAACTGACAGCTGACGGCCTCTACAGCAATAGTTGCCTCGGTTTGAGTCTTTTCGTGCCACAGTCCCGAATGGTAGCTTCATCCGACAAGCCCATACTCGCTGCTCGAAATAGTGACGATTACCCAAAAGTTCGAACGCTTTCCTGTCGCTCTAGATCAGCGATGAAGGTAAATTCCGAACCTTCGCAATGCCACTAGAAAGGTGTAAGAAAGAATGACTAGGTAAGGACTGAGGGGCCCAAAACACGAACACCCTTCTATCTTGACAAGATAGCGAGGGATGAAAGAGATTTAAACTGGGCAAAGTAGAAAGACGTTGGTGCAAAAGGAGCCTCCAGGTAGAGAGGGCAGTGAGGAACAGCTCCTCTTATACCCCGCGCAACTTGAGCCTCAGGTCTGGCAGAATAGTGGCAATATCGAAAGGTTGTAGTGTGAGGGGAAGTGACCAATATTGAGGGTGTCCAACCTCAAAAATAATACAGTGTGGGAGGTGCGGAGCCTCACACAATCCAGACGCGGTAGGCTGAGGCTGAAAACCTGGCTGACATCCATCCCTCCAGCTTCTGTCCGCCTATTAGGATTCGGCCATGTCTTAAAAAACACTTCATTAACATCCCTCTTGTCTCACCAGCTTACTACATATTTATGAAGCGTTCAGGATTGCCCTTGCTTGGATTGCAGCCATAGCCTGCGGTACATATTCTAAATACTCCATTTTGTGCTGCTTCCTCCTCGCTGACCGCATTCGACTGAGTACGTAAAGCGAGATCGATGACTCTTAGATCTGAGATGGCGCCCACCACAGTCGTCGAACGCGGAAGCCAGACGCCTAACGCGAACGTATTTCAAGATACAGCCTTGCTGTAACAGGGAAGATACTTGTCCAGAATGCTAGGTAAGAGCATTTCAAGCTCCATGGTAAGATAGTGGCAATGCAAGTAGGTAGGGTAGGTCGCAAGGAACTACCCTTGGGAACTGACCACCCCGATCCTGCAAAACCATGTGGTTAAACCATTGCCAAAACTATACCAGTTTCGATAATACCATGTATGAGGGTTCGAGTAGAAATCATAGCGCTTGTCATAAATGTAGAGCCAAAAAAATACGTAGTGACTGTGGCCGAACTGCAGATTCGAAGACAATGCCATTCTTGTGTAGCACAAAGCGTGAAAAGTTGCTCCGAGAGCAAGTCTCCATACCTAGCCAGTTCTCAACAGTGGAAAACTCGAACTATCGAGGTCAGGCTGGAAGCAATAACTTGGCTCAGGCTCACCATAACGAAGGCAGTAGATAGGGTACAACTGATGAGTGGTATAGGATAGCCATACTAATCAACGGCAAACGTTTCCAGAGCCGCTCGAGACCGGCGGTGCATGCGACCGTGGGGGCGAGGCATAACGATGTTTTGAAGGCGGCGATATTGACTGTAAGACAGCCGGTGGAAACAGTCTGGAAGACTCCGATGCGGCCACGGAAGAAGTGCGCATGCATCCTCGAGGCATGAATTTTATAAGGATCAAGGAAGGAGGGAGCTGAGGCTCGGGCTAAGATGATGTCCGGCTGGAGATGCTGACTAAAGCAGGACGATGCGCTGTCGCTTACCTCGCACTACACATCTTCACGTACATCACCCCGTAACTTACCTCATCTAACCGTCGGTGTTTCGCTTCGCTCAATGAACCCTCCTTAATAGTCGGTGGAAGCGAAGTGCATCATGCTTTCGAAGTGTATCATCTCCGATGATATCGCCGACGTAGTAAATCATTACTATTGAACCATAGAATATATATAAAATAAGTACTTTAATCGGGATATAAGAAATTATTTCCTGATCTCTAGATATACATTAATAAAACAAGCTAGTAGTACCCGAATCTGTATTGAAATCTATATTGATTTAAACCTTATTATTATTACTACTACTACTATTATCATTATTATTATTATTAAATACTATAAAGTCCTCTTAGCTTTCAAAGTAATTACTACTCTCTTTATTACTAGTACTAGTATTAAAGTTAGCTAATACTTGTATTCTAAATAGCTTAAGTAGAGTCTCTCGAAAAAGTACTTGTTTTTTAGCCTCTAGAGTAAATTTCTCTAGATTAATAATAGGCTCTAAGCTTATATATAAAATAGACCTAGTAATATACTTCTTTCTCTCTTTCTCGTATACTCGAGTTAGAATACCTCGTCGATATAGCTCTTTCTAGACCTTGTTATACGTTCTTCGATATTAGGTTACTAGTCTTTTAGCTATCTTTGCTACCTTTACTTACTCTCTTAGCTTAATCTCGTATAGTATATCTCTAGCTATAAGAGTATATACGTTTCTAAAGGTCTTTCGACTTAATACTCTTTACTTCTTTTACTACTTAACTTAGAGAGTTAGGACCTTGTATTTGTACTAAACGAGGCCTATAGATATTAAGAGCTTACGAGTACCTCGAAGTATTAACTAGAGTACTCGATAAGAAGGTAAGTTTATTAGATCTTTGTATTTAACTTCGAGCTTTTAAAGCTAATAATCTATATATATAGCCTTTCGAGGAGTCTAAGGTATTAGAAGCTTTAGTTATAGAGGCTCTGGAGGTACGTACTTCTTTATTTTCTTATATACTATTTTAAAGCTAATTAGTTATATACTAGCGTTCTTAAATATACTAATAATTATTTCTCTTTTAAAGGTATTTAATCGAATCTTACCTAGATCTCGAAAGAACGAGGTAATATTATAATTAAGATTAAGGCTTCGTATCGTAGTTCGAACTACTACCTTATACTAGTACTTATATAACTAGAAGATACTAATATCTAAAGGCTAAAGTATATACGTAAGGTAGCCTAGAAACGGGTATAGATATATATTATTCTTAAGTACTTTAAAAATAAATTTAGGTTATAAGTAGCTTTTATACTAATCTATTAATAAATAGATTAAAGGTTTATTTATACTAGTACCTATACGTTTGATTAAATAATCTAGGAATATCATCGACCTTTCTAAATTTGTATAGCCTATATCTAAGAGTATAATTAACTTATTACCTTAAAACTTCTTAGAATACTAAGATCTTATATAAGTCTTTCCTTAAATAATTAAAGTAGGTATAATAAAGGTACTATTTATATAGATTATTTCTACTAAGGTTACTAACTTTTAATCCTCTAGATATAGTATATAAAACTCTATTATATCGATAAGAACGATAATCTATTTACTACTACTAATACTTACTTAAAAGCTAGTCTTATTAAAGTTCTAGACTTAGGAGGCTTTGATATTATACGTATAATACTATTCGCGGAAGTCTTAAAACTACTTTCGTACGATATCGATATTAGAAGTATCAACTCTATTACGTACGATTAGCTTAGATTTAATAATATAAAAATAATACTTTTAAGTATAAAGGAACTTGTAGAACTAACTCTAAGAGGGTAGAGGCCTTAGGGGGGTCTCTACTACCTTCAAATACCTAATAGTACTATACACTATCTAGCGAGTAGCACCGTACCCTTCTTTATATACCTTTGTAATATACTATAATAGAGTACTAACTTATATATCTAATAGAATTCGATTTTACCTTCTATATAATCGATTACTATATATACTAGCTCGCTTTCGACGTTCGATGGATCTTAATATACTATAATTCGTATTATACATTCGACTCGTAGTCGTTATATTCTCGCTAGGGCATTCAACTAGGAAGCTTTATACAAGCTTGATTCGTTCGCTAGTATATGTAGGTAGGTTTTCGTTATGTAGGAGGGAATTCGGAGGTATAATTAGGTTAATTTAATAGTAAATTCGATGGATTTTATACAGTTGTTGATAATACTAATAGAGGTATACGGGGGTCGGCGATAACGTCGGAGATAAAGCACTTCGAAAGCATGATGCACTTCGCTTCCACCGACTGTTAAGGAGGGTTCATTGAGCGAAGCGAAACACCGACGGTTATGTTCCATTGTGCTTGACAGCCAACCACCAGTCAGTGCCACAAACTTACCCGGCCACGTTCAGCCAACCCCAATATATAATGATCGCTATTTGATGGCTGCGATTTGTTACGTGAGCAATTTACCGGATCATAACGTGGTCGAAATTCGCGTGCAGATGACGATTGCGAGTCATCACAAACCAATATGCGTCTGCTCAATTCTCGAACGCTCGAGTTCAAGGAGTTCTTTCGGGAGGATTCAACCCCGAAATACGCCATCCTTTCCCATACCTGGGAAGATGATGAAGTTACGTTCAAGGAGATGCGGAAATACAGAGTGATAGCCGAGTCGAAGGCAGGCTTCAAAAAGATCGCCATGTGTGCAAAGCAAGCACTGCAGGACGATCTCGACTACTTCTGGGTGGATACCTGTTGCATTGACAAGTCAAGCAGTGCGGAGCTTTCAGAAGCCATCAACTCTATGTTTCGCTGGTATAGGAACGCAGAAGTCTGCTACGCCTACCTGTGCGACGTGCTAATAGCAGCACCAAAGCGAGATACATCGCTGGCATGGATGCGGGTCGGACCGTCCGAGTTTATCCAACCCCAGGAACAGATTGAATCCCAGTCTACTGGCGAGTCAATCGACGAGATGCTTGTGAAAGCACGGTGGTTTACGAGAGGCTGGACTCTGCAAGAACTGATTGCCCCCCGGAACCTTGTCTTTTATTCTCATGGCTGGGACCTAATAGGAATGAAAAATGAGCCTCATCTGGCCATGCTCATTGAGAAATGTACTTGTGTACCGAGCCTCGTTTTACTCTCAGGAGACTTTTCATGCCACTCACTTGCCCAACGGATGAGCTGGGCTGCCTCGCGGTCAACAACCAGGGTAGAAGATATGGCATATTGCTTGATGGGGCTGTTCGAAATCCACATGCCCATGCTATATGGCGAAGGCGAGCGAGCATTTATCCGTCTACAGGAAGAGATCATAAAGCAGTCTGACGATAAGTCCATCTTCGCCTGGACAAACCCGAAGTCAAGTTTCTCTACTTACCGAGGACTCCTGGCGAGATCACCCTCTGAATTTGCGCAGTGCCAAGATATAGTGTGGGATCGCGAGGGTGGGGGCCCAAGTCCGGTGCTCGAAATCACCAGCAAAGAAGTCAAATTAAATATCGCATTGAGGCACACTAACGTACGGAATGAGTTCCTTGCTCTGCTCCCCGGCGTAGGATATCAAGGTGGGAGGCTTTGTGTAGGAATTTATCTTCAAGAGATTTCACAATGCCAGTTTGTTCGCGTGGATGCGAATCGGATAGGTTACAAAAGAATTGACCTTGTACCCTTTTCGCATTTGGATACCGTCTTCGTTCGCCACAAACCAATCTTGACAATGAACAGCTTTTATAGGGCAGATGGTATCTTGTTGAGTAGAAGTCCACGCATGTGGACCAATTGCGATATATTACCACGCGAGAGTTGGAACTCCAAGACCAACTTTTTCTCCTTCCAAGACCGTCAAGAGGCCAACCTTCTGGCACAATTCTCATTCCAGCTAGTCTTCGGCGCCAACTTGACTATAACAGTAGACGCCAGCAAGAACTGGGAGGAGTGCGTAAGCATAAGTGAATACTGGGAAGTGAGGTCCACGAACAACACACCTGATGGTCGATGGCTTTTCTCGTGTACAAGTCCAGATCAATTGATGGTGACAGTTGAGCTCGCACCCGCTCTTATTGGAGATTGGGCCATGTTGAGATTGAGGCTGGACAATCCTGATCTGATATTGAAGTCTCTAGAGACAATTCTCTAACTTGCATAGCATGCGAGTAGCTTCTCAAATAATCACATTCTTTGCCTTTGCACTTAGAGAATGGACTCTAGGGCTGGATGGCTTCGATATGGATAATTGAGCTCGAGCAGTGAACAAGTCTCTTAATTATTCGTTCCGACGGGTATTACTCAAGCATGGACAATCATGTCTATTACAAAAGACGCAACATCCAGTCATTCAAGGGCATAGCGCACATTGAATAATGCATAGAAAGTCTCGCACGTGTGCAGAACAGGGAATAACCGGTTTCGCGAGACTGCTCAGTCGTCGAATTTCCCCGCATCCTACCGCTGCAGCTCCGATTTGCGCCAAGCCCTTCCGGAGGAAGTGTCGGGAATCGGAATAAGTCGACTTACTGTAGCCACAAGCATGCTCCAGCATACTACCTGCAGGCAGTTTCCGTGAATCGTACTGGATAAGAACACAACATGCACGGTGCTATCATAAGACAGGTATAGTGTGTCTCGGTTCATTATTCGTGTATTATTCTGATTGCACGAAGAATAGAAAGCAAAAAGACCTAAATCTACCTTTCTCATTAATCAATTCTTCCTTTTTTTTGTAATCAACTCTAGCTGCAACTTGTAGCAGCATCAAAAGTCGTCCTCGCTACATCACCAAGCCACTATGACTATCCGAGGAGACGTAATCGATCAAACACTAGAAGACAATACACAGTCACAACGATCGAAGACGATGGGCGAGATCGTTGTGGCGGCCATTCCTGAAGGTGTCCAGGATGGAAACTCAAGCAGCCTTACCACTACAATACCTAACACTCGCAAGCAGGCAGCAATGGTGCCTAGGGAGGCTCTGGCAGAGTTATTCTCCGAGAATGTGATTGCGAAATTATGGCGAGTTGCAATACGCGAGCGAAAGACGTTTGGAGAAGTAAAATTCCAAAGCAAAGATTGCGCGCCAGGCTGACGACTACCTCTGCAGGCAGAACCCACAGCATATCCCGAGTATGTGACCATGACAGGACCGTCAGCCAACAAGTACACGCTCCGAGAGGCTGATTTCTGGACGTGCGGCTTCTTTCCCGGGTCCCTGTATGCGCTGCTGGAGCGGTTGGTGAAGTTCCCGCAGTACTGTCCTATTCCTGCTCAGCACCGTAGTTCATTCTCCAAGGATCTGCTCGATGTTTGCCGATCATGGACGGGGCCAATTCGGCGCATGGCGACGAGGACCGATACGCATGATATGTCGTTCATCATCCAGCCGGCGCTGCGCATGGACTGGGAGTTGACTGGGAATGAAGAAAGCTTGCAGTGTGTTCTCACAGCGGCATTGTCGCTCGCAACTAGGTACTGCGAAAGAGTCGGTGCGATCAGGAGCTGGGACTCTGCGGTGAACGCTCGCTATAGTTTTGTGGACATGGAGTCGGATTTTCTTGTCATCATTGACAGCATGTGCAGTGCGTGTTTCCATTCGAGGATCATAAGTGTTAGGTACTGACTCGACTATAGACCTTGACCTTCTTTATTATGCAGGACATCAGACCGGTAATCAAAAACTCATTGAAATAGCAACCACCCACGCAAAGACAGTTCTACGAGCAATTGTCCGAGATGACTGGTCCACATATCATCTTATCAATTTCGACGCAAAGACTGGGGAGGTGAAAAACCAGCTGACAAACCAAGGCTGGCGGGACGATTCGACATGGAGCAGGTACGTTTTGTTTGCCGTCAGAAACCAATAGAACGGCATCTGATATAGAAGCAGAGGCCAAGCCTGGGCAATTATGGGATTTGCACAGACATACTACTGGACCCGCGATCCATTATTCTTAGACGCAGCACTGAAGCTATCCAAGTATTTCATCGCAAGGCTCGAACAGTGCCGCACGATAGGCAGACACACACATCCGTATGTGCCGCTTTGGGATTTTGACGCGCCCCCTACACCGACGAGCACGTCTGGACCACTGCGTGACACCTCAGCCGGTATGATTGCCGTGAATGGATTTTTGATCCTGCATCAGTTGCTAGTGGGCGAAGGACGAGATGATGAGGCTCGAGAACTCTTACATGCTGCATTTGAGATCATGAACCAGACCCTCTCACTGTCCTTAGCACCCGAGCATGCAACATTCGCCGTCCCAAGTGGTGGTGATGCATATCCTGTTGTGCCGGAAGCTGAGGCCGGGATGGGGTTCGATGCGATTCTTCGCCATGCTACTGCAAACAACAATGAACATGCACACAAGCGCTATGCGGATCACGGACTTGTATATGCAGACTATTACTTTCTCGAGGCGGGAAACAAACTCTTGAGGATGGGGCTTTGGTAGTGCCTGGACAGCCCCTGCAAACTTTTGGCAAGCCGTTTGCTGAATTGGTTTATGGTTAGCCATTACATCGTGGGAAGATCAAAAACTATCCGACGAGAAGCATTGCTTAGTTATGATCTGTAAATCAGAATAGAAGTAATTTCCAATATTGAGAAGTAGGACTCTCGCGCGAAAGTGTTCATTCCCGCTGGAAATGATACGCGGAGTCATCCCACCCATTCCAGTGCAGATCAAAATTCGCTTCGTCCAATGTGATAACGCGGTCCATTCCTAAAAAGTCTTGGCCGAGCAGTTCATATGAGGTCGCCATAAGATCATTGTCTATGGCTCCTGGTGTCCTTTGGACGTCTGGCAACGACAAATTTTGGTTGACAGGCTGTCCTGTCGGAGAAATTATGCACTGCCTTGCTGCGGGCAAGGTCTGTGGTTGATGCTTCTGAAAAGGCTGACTTTGCCCACTCATGGCTTCCTCTATCCCCACAATATTGTTGAGCCTGTTGCGAGACTGGATATTAGCGTCGTCAATAGCCACTGGCAACCACGACGAGTTCGACCTTCGTGAACTTGCTTGAGGAGTCGTTGCACTGGCTTGTCTGCCATATTCTCTTTTGTTTGTAGCCTGTCCGTCATCCGTACTACACTTGCGTCTTGATCGAACCCAGGAGGGGAGTCTAGTCGACTGGCATCTCCGGAATCGATTGGGGATCGCTGAAGGCGGTAGAAGACAGCCCAGATCAGCATCAATCTCAAAACTCGACGAATCTGTGCACTCCTCTTGTAATTCTATAAGATATTGTGCATACTGCCCAGCAAGATTATGTTTCTGGGCAGGACGCGCCTCTCTTCGGGTCATATCCCGATATCCGTTCCAACGAAGAGACATCAATTGAAGGCTGTTCACGAGGCTCGCAAAGGCAGGATCAAGCTCTGAAAATTGAACACGCCAACAAACTGCATACGCAATCTAAGTATTAGCGATGGTATGTGCATATATTAGTGGAGTACAAACCTAGTAGAATACGGGCGGCTACGAACGCGCAGAAAGCAAATTGGTGGCTTGCGATGCCATGAGTTGTGTGCTTTAAATACTTGGCGCTTATAGAAGCTGTCTCTCTAGCGGCCAATTGGCAAGTTTCGGCACTACAGACACTTGGAAGTCTGACTAGCATCTTTAGGTTGTTTGGGGGGAAAGCAATATGCTGATGGAGAAGTATCGTTGAGGTGTTATGGGTTATATGTGCCAAGGTGAGGTTAGGATCCATGCTTATCGAGGCTTTATCCTCTGAGATGTTTGAATCCTGCCATTTCTGAGGAAGAAACATTTTCCAGCTCAACAAAAGGTCAGTATTTTATATGCAAGTTGTAACACCAGACTACATACTGAACGAGTCTCAAATCCAGCTCCTTAAATCTGGTGAGCCAAGAATTCACCCCTTGTTGATTTTGCACGTCAATGCTCTGTCGTAGGAAGAACTCTGTGATTTGACTCAGGGATTCGGTGGCTTCGATGCAATATGCAAATGCGCCTAGTTTTGAGATATCTGCAGAAGTGAGCTTGCTTTGGCTGTTGGTTCCGTTGCGTTCACCATCGGAGTCCTCATTATACATCGTCGGTATGGCGACCAACGACTTTCCAATTTTGGCTGCTCTTTTATCCCAAATACCAAAATATGGAGTTATTACAGCCTCCTGCCTCCGCCAAAGACCACCATCACATGGAAGTCGACAATGTACGTCGGCGGAGGTGAGACTGGGATTCCAGCTTCCACGGTATCAGCATAAAGCTCAAACCAATGAATAGTCAGCCACACGTACCCTGTTGTCACAGAACAAAACCTGTACAATCGTAAGTTACTCTCATATAGTCAGACTCGAATAGACAGACCTATCTAGTTGGAAAACATTCCAGAATATCCTACGTCTGTCTTCCGATTCTGTCCAGTCAATCGGCCGTTCAAGCAAAAGTAATGGTGGAAACAAGGAAGGGAGACAAGTGTCATCTGGCTCTGCGGTCAACTGGAGATATTGAACTGTCCTTGTCAATGATCCTACAATGGGCCATGCCTTGAAGATGTCGCCACTCCCAATCTGTTCCAGCATATCAGCATGATCTGCCAAGCTGTACACCGGTACTTACGTAGTGAAAAGCTATGATTATTAAAGCTTGGATGTTCTCGATACCCAGTGAGTCCATAGCTGTTAACATGACCACTTGCTGTGAGTTCATGGCATATGCTTCCATACTCAGCCGATTCATACAACTTTCATCTTCCGAAATATGGTTCATGGCGGCAACCACAATGGCATGGAGTATGACCCGGCTTTCTGGGTTGGTAACGCCATTATGGAGGTAATGATCCCGGAACCGAGAAAGATGCAGGAATGGTATCCAAGGATGCTGTATATCGCAGAAAGTCTTGACAGCAATACGCACCAGTGTGTCAGGCGGAAGCGGGTTGTCAAGAACATTGCTGGGCACTTCCCCTTCGCCGTCTAGACGTTGACGTTTCCGAGCATTGCCTGGTTGGAGGCTTCTATTAATCCCAAAGGAAATGTCGAGCCCTTCATCTCCATCACGCGTCCTACCACGAGAGTCATTACTTAGCTCTGGGGCATGGAGGGGTGCAAGTTGTGCAGTAGTGCTATGTATCGAGAACTGTGGGGAGTTTGTGGAAGGCGGCAATTCAGGATGCAGAAACCCTGAGCTCTCTTCGTTGATAAATCGCGTCTTTGGAGATCCGTTTTCATCTAGCAGTATCTGCTCAAGAAGCTCTATGGCCAAAGTCAGGGTAATGTCTTGTGATCAGAGACCCGCGTACCTAAACGTCGATTCAGGCCATTGATGACGCCACTCTTGAAGCCAGGTCTTTGCCTTTCACGATCATACAAACAAGACTCTCCTATTCTTAAGTTCAGTATAAGTCTTCCTAGCATTTCATGTGCGACATACCAAGTCGTTGACAATGAGAGCAATGTGGTAGTTCACGTGAGCACTTCAGTTTTCGTTTCCGGCAGGATTGGCAAGCCGAGATTTCATCGCTGACAAGATCAACAGCCGCAGTAGATGATAAGTTGCTTCCTGCGGGGTGAAACAATTCCATGATGCAGCATGTGCCTGATAAGATGCATGGGTGTTTGTGTCCACGCTGGTTGCAGTCACAACCTCACTTGCCAGTCCTGTAGACTGGCAGTACAGGTATCATAGCACGTTGCAAGCCCGCATCCAGCCAGAAGAACGGCGAGACATTCCCGCGGCTCACAGCGCGGGGTACCGTATGGAGTAGCGCTGTACCCATTTATGGAGATCTCTTAACTGATTCCCGGCATTGTAAGCACCATATGCACTACGCCCCCGTGCAGAATATGAGGATCCTTGCCAGCGGGTATACATAACCCGATGCCCGAGGATCCATCCATGGTTGGCAACCTCCAACAAATCATTCCTGCAGAATCGCCTATACATGGCGTACAATAAGGCTTTCCCTTAAATGCATCATCCAAGTTAGTAGGCAATCAAATTCTGTAATGATCTTGTAAAATTCGAGGGCATCAGCTTCATGCTACAGTTCCTATATCACCACCCAGTGCTTGTCAAACCCATCGATAGTAAAGGATGCCAGCTCTTCCCGGATTCTCAGGAAACGCATTCCGGACAAGAGAAGACTGTGTTGAAGCCACGTTTGCTCTCTTACATGCCCTGGGTCCGTACAAGTCCCCAAAAGGTGCAAGGATAAAGATTCCGGTCTCAACTGGAGTGCACTTTGATGAGACTGCGGCTCAACTAGAAGGGTTTGCTCGACCGTTATGGGGAGTTGGGGCTCTTCTAGCATCTGAGTCAGGATACGATGCGGATGGCCAAATTCAAGAAGAGTTGAGGTCCTGGGTACACGGCTTGTTCGCTGGCACGGATTGCACTCTGCCAGGAGGCCCAAATGGAGAATTCTGGGGTCCAATTAAAGATATGGACCAAAGGATGGTCGAGATGGAAATCGTCAGCTTTGCACTTCTATCTGCACCTGCCGCTTTCTTTCCACAGCAGTATGGAAAATTTAACTCTACAAATGATGTGGACAGTCGAAAAAACTGGGAGAATGTCACGTCGTATCTATCCAGCATAAACGACAAGGAGATGCCACCAACAAATTGGTTATGGTTTCGAGTTCTTACAAACCTGGCTCTAGTCAATCTTGGAGCCCTCTCATATACAAGTCTCAAAACCGCCATGGATAATGATCTCGACACGCTTGAGTCCTATCATATGGGTGGTGGCTGGTCGTCAGACGGCACGTGGAGTGATAATGGGAGACAAGCAGATTATTACTCAGGAAGTTTCGCCATACAGTTCTCGCAACTACTATATGCGAAATATGCGGCAGATCTAGACCCGGACAGATGTGCAAGATTCAGGGAGCGAGCAAAGCTGTTTGCCAGTGACTTTTTGCTCTATTTTGATGGCCATGGTATGTCGGGAATACACTCCCCTTGGTTCAGCTGATTATCAAGATCGCAGATTGGATTAGTACCTAATTCAGAACTAATTGATATACCAGGAGCCGCAATACCCTTTGGACGAAGCCTCACGTATAGATTTGCAATGGGTGGCTTCTGGGCAATGGTAGCTCTTGCTGAGATCCCTCTGCCGACTGATTTGACTCTCGGGCATGTAAAAGGACTTCTCCTGCGCCATCTTCGGTGGTGGGCGGAAAAGCCAGAAATCTTCCATTCTGATGGCACGCTGAATATTGGA
Source organism: Coleophoma crateriformis (assembly GCA_003369635.1). Lineage (NCBI taxonomy): Eukaryota > Fungi > Ascomycota > Leotiomycetes > Helotiales > Dermateaceae > Coleophoma > Coleophoma crateriformis. Next base: position 716,413 of record PDLN01000014.1, on the reverse strand, counting down.
TTCACATATCCGAACACATATCTGTCCGAAGATTACAACTCCCCACAGTCACCGTACTGGTGTATGAAAAGTCTCGTTGCCATTGCTCTGCCGGCAGATCACGAATTCTGGACATGCACCGAAAGACCTCATCCCATTTCATTCTCTGCCCCGGGTGCGCTAAAAGAAAAGGGAAGCGCACAGAATGCAAATGTGTACATAAAAGCACTCGTCAAGCCTCGTCAAATCTTGATACATGCTCCGGCCCACCACTTCTTATTGTCGTCAGGCCAGTTTTGTCCATGGCCAATAAAAGCCAGTGAGGCCAAATACTGCAAGTTCGCGTACTCGTCGTCCTTTGGGTTCAGCGTGCCCACGGGCACTCTCTTACAGCAGATTGCCCCAGATAGCACCCTTGCAATCAGCGAAGACGCTGGTGATACGTGGAAAGTAAGATGGAAGAGTGACGAGCCAGAGTTTGGATACGCCAGATTTAAGAGCGTCGGTACCGATGTAATGCAGATTCCAGCTCTGATTAATACATGGATACCGAGTAGAGCTTCGAAGATCAAAGTGAAGACGACGCTCATTTCACCAATAGCTCATTGGCCTCATTGGCATGTCCGGATTCATGAAATCTCCTCTCGCTCGGAAGAAATTGGCGATGTCGACATTCAAATGTGTGAAGGAGGATTTGCGGTAAACTCATTCCAAGAGGACTCCGGACTAGCATTGCCTCAGAAAAGAGTCGGGGAGATTAAGGCGAATCATCGAGGCATATTGGAAGGCACTGCAGCAGACAAGGACTCCTCGGTCGTGTTTTCTTCGTCTGGCATCAGTGGGATCGTTCAATTGAGCACACAACAGACGCAGGGTGTCGTGTTAAAACCAGATTCAAATACGAATCTAATGATGCCTCGTAGTCTTATTCCAACAATCCAGCAAACAGTCACCCTCAAAGCTCAGCAAGCACCAGCCATCTTCATTACGGCAGTGTTCGCGATTAGTGCTCCTGAGCTACTTTCCAACACGGCCCAAGTTCTGGCGGAATGGAAGGACAGACTTGTTTTGAAACTTGGGCAGGATGTACAAGATGAAGTTATCACTATCCATCTATAGTCAGACAGTAGCTAGAGTCAAGTTATAGGACTGGATTTCTGGCAGCTTGAGCCTATGCAATGTACTTTCCGAATGGAAATTATGCTTTGTGGTTACGTGGTTAATGAAGATATACTCTCCGCCACCTTATGGTCTGCACTTTGAGTTCATGTAAGCAGAATAACCGACCAGAATTATATAATGTGGACCAGGGTATGTAATTGATGCGCTTCTACCTCGGCATAGATTGCATTGCGTGGTTCAAGCACAAGCACTTAACAGGGCAAGGAATGGTGTGATGGCAAATGGCGGGGTTCAGTTGTTGAATCTCTGATAAGGGTACATCTTATCTCCACGCTTCCCCGGATTTCTGGGCTTGTGGAGGCGATGGTGTTCTCCAGACCCCGTATTCCAACAAGGGTAATTTGGAGGTTCGGGGCCGGGCGAAGTCAGTCCGGCACTACTTCCCACTTCTCCCGGGGACCAACGATGGTCTCTCTGCGCTCGGCTGCGGTATCGTACGTTCTTACTGGGTTCCGAAGAAGAGGCATGTCTCGTGGCCACCAGTCTGCAGCGTCGATAATTGTCAAGATGCATATATACCCTTGATGATTTGGCAGCCCTTAGCTATTCAGGCGCGCCTGCATTTTCACTGGGGCTTGGACGCGACCTATATACATCTCCACCATTCCATCCAATCCTCTAGTCAGTCTCGAAGGTCAGATTCCGTGCCCATTCACCATGTCCTCTCATCAGATTGCAGCCCAGGCCCCCGCAGAGGATACATCACGGGCCACAATCCCAGCAGATCAATCTACGCATGTCGTTTGTGAAGCTGTCTCTGGAGAGCAAGCTCATACATCTGTGCTCTCGCCAGCGCCCGTAAAATCCTACAAGTACGCTTGGTTCTACATTTTCGATTGGTATCCAAAGTATTACTCTGCACTTGAGAGGAAGACTCTGCGAAGACTGGATGGCTTTCTCATAACTTTCACTGGGCTTATGTGTCAGTCTTCCCAGCTCGTTATTCCTAAGTTCTGTGCTTATGATTCATTTGGCAGTCTTTTTGAAATGGTTGGATCAGTCCAATATCAACAATGCCTACGTATCAGGCATGAAGGAGGAGCTAAAGTTGGAAAGCAACCAGTAGGTTCTTCAGAGCACCGTTGAGGAAGGCCTTAAACAATTTTCAGATGCTGACTGTGCAGGTACTCTCTTTTCGGCACGTTCTATAACATTGGTTACCTCGTCTTCCAAGTGCCATCCTTACTGATACTTTCTCGACCTGGGTGGGCTCGATGGTTTCTTCCTAGTTGCGAGGTGGCATGGTCCGTTCTTACGTTTGCACAAAGTCGCCTGAACAGTGCCAGTCAGATTTACGGGTTACGCTTCCTGCTAGGAATTCTCGAAACACCCGTAGCATCGGGGTCTTTATATGTGCTCTCCTCGTGGTACCGACCCGAAGAGCTATTCAAACGTGCCGGTGTTTGGTATGTCTGCAATAATGCTGGTGCTATGTTTGGTGGTTACCTGCAAGCTGCTGCATACACGCATCTTTCTGGCAAACTCGGCATGGCAGGCTGGAGATGGCTCTTCATCATTGATGGTTGCATCAGCCTACCTATTGCGATCCTCGGATTCTTTGTTTTCCCCGGGTTGCCAGCAAGTGGTAAACCCTGGTGGATGAGTGGGGAAATGTATCGGCTTGCCAGGAACAGGATGCACGAAGCCGGTGTTCGAGATAGTGTGAAGATGGACATGGCAAAGATCAAGATCATGCTACGCAGGGTTCTCACTCATTGGCACTTTTATATTGCCGTCCTGACATATACCTTGTGAGTCAAGCAGCGTAAGATGATGAGATTATATCTCTAACATATACGACTTCAGCTTCTTATCATCTGGATACCCCAATGGTCAGATGGCTCTCTGGCTTAAGTCGGAAGCCGCGCATGGCAAAGGATGGACAGTTCCGCAGATCAATACCATTCCAACGGGTGTATCAGCAGTATCAATTGTTTCCACGGTCCTACTCACCTCTCTTTGCATGCTCTATCCTATCGGATGGATCATAACCATCAATCAATGGATCCTGATTTTTGCAACCATCTGTATGCTTATTTGGAATATTCCGACCGGATTGAAATGTAAGGCGTCGCATGCCAATAAAAGCAGAGTATTCGATGCTAACAAATTTTCTCCAGTCTTGTGCTTTTACCTCTATGGTTTTACTGCCCCGGTAACGCCAATTCTTATTCCATGGGTGAATGTTATAATGAAAGACGATTCTGAAGCCCGTGCATTTACTACCGGTGCAATGGTAAGATTCATCGTTCTACGGTACTAACATATTTACTAAATACCATCCAGCTCACATTCGGATGGGCTGTCAATGCCTTTTACCCCATCCTTGTATTTCCAGTCTTAGAAGGTGCGCCTGACTCCAAGATCTTGGCATGGAAAGTCCACTAATCGGCTGAGTAGCACCTCGTTGGACCAAGGGTTATGCAGTAACCCTCGTCTTTGTCTTTATGGTATGGGCATTATTCATGCTGGGCCTTTTTCTTCAAAAGAGAGACTCCAAGAGAGAGGCCCTTGCTCAGACCGGCTATGATGAGGAAGCCAAGAGCGATGTGATTCATATTGAGACTAAAGCTTGAGCAATGCTGCCTGAAATCTCAAGTACATAACTCATGAGGGCTGGAGACAAAAGGTATTGGCACTGTATCGAAAACCTTGACTGAATTAGTTCTTTGTGCAGCTCTTTAGTTTAAGCCTTTAAGGCTCCACAAACCTATTGTCACCACGTCAAAGCTTTTAGTTGATTGTTACCCCAATTTATTATTATTGCATCCAAGTATGTCACACTTTTACCGCACCATAATGAAGTCCCAGGTTTGACACAAGGGCCGGCTCTAGACATCTCCAAGCTACCATAACCCTCTTCGAGCAATCTTGCTGAGACGACAGCAATCGTACAATGACTTTGGTGTAAGAAGGCACATGTTATATGACTTACTATAGGGTATAGGCGTCAAAGTATCCTCACAAAGCACTCACTACAGAGTACTTCCTAGAAAGATCAGAGCATTTTAATGGTCAATACCTCATTGGTCACCGCATATAGAATCCGAACATGCAGCCGAAAGATGCACCCGAACGTGCATCCGAACGTGCCGATACGGAAAAGGCGCCACAGCTTTCGGCATCCAGCAAAACACGATGATCATATGAAGACAGAGAACTTACATATTACATAAGCTTATCAAGAATGGTACCTGAGAGCTTTCACGAGGCAGCACTTGGTTTTTAGCACATTTGTGAATCAGTGGAATTTCTGGGACAACTAAGCTTGTCGGCCGACATTCTCGAGCTGCTGGAGAAACGTTGGCAAGCGTGATGGAGGCGAAGGGTATGGAACGGAGCCGTGTACGATAACGTACTAAACAGGTTGCAATTATCTTAGCATGGCATACTTCCTATCTGGAAGCCATGGCGATCATTTTTTACCCTTAAATCTCCTGATACTTGTTTAAATCCGAATCACAGCTAAAATACCCACTCTAGACATGCCCGTGTCTCTGTCTGCTACAAAACCGTTGGCTGGAGCTCCCTTCTACTTTGCATCTCTGACACGGACGGTCACGGAAGCATCTTCCATGATATTGCCAGACATCTCTCTTCTCACGTCCCCCTTGTCTGTCAGGATGGACACTGGTACCCCAAGAGTCACTTCCGTGGTGCACAGGCTTTGCCAATCGCTTCTCCACCGACGCTGATGATGCCAATCTGTAGAGCCGCCTTCATGCTCGGAACCTCCTCCGGCGCTGGCGATTATAGCGAAGCATCCGGGGTTATAAGGGTCGCCGTTTTCACGAGCCACCGGCTTGTGCAGTCTTACTAGATGGGTTTCGCGCTCAAGCCAGTGGTTTAGTTCAGCATATATAGGACATCTATCCATGAAAAGCACCCATCGTCGCTATGGAGGCATTTACCGGTGGTCTTTCGGCGGGCGAGGGTGGGCGCATGATGCGCTCCTGCAAAGATGCAGCTCGCAGCGATGAGATTCAAGTAAAACTGTCTCTTCTGGTTTGAATATGAATGGAGGCAGTATACGTCTACCGTCAACGATCTGCCTGCGTTGAAGCAGCCCGGAAAAGCTTATTCTGGCAGCGGGTATCGATGCGGGTGATGTCCGGGTAAGCACCTAAGTTACTACAACGATCGCGGGTGATGATCAGGTAAGCACCTACTGTAACGATCGCTGCTTACCTCCACCAGACTATGAGGGTTCCGATGGGACATGTTGGTTTCCTGAGGCAGCCGGAGGGGATCACGGAGAAGTTGCGGGACCTTCTCCCGAACCCAAACTCATAAGGGTTCAGGATAGAACACAGATTGCTAAGCCACAGTCGAGTTTTCTCAGAAAAGTCGGTTCTTCTCCGTGTTCCTAGGCAGGTTGTGGATACCCGGTGGAGCTGGAAACACGCTGTATTCCACATGGGCCGAGCGCTGGCCACGTTGTGTCAGTAGTATTTGAAAGTGCATCAGTCCACCGGCGAGTATAAAGACACTTCTGCCGCATGGCCGGAATATCGAATCATCAGCAGGCAGGTTCTCTTCCTGCTCGTTTCGTGGTCCTAGATGACGTTGAAGAATACCTTCACGGTGGTTCGCTCGACCTCACTCCCAATATGGGAAACCAACCCTGGGTTCTGGAGCCCCAACCAGAAGAAGGGCAGCGGCCAGCCCGGCGAGCAAAAGGAAGTTCTGCAGACTCCACAAACCCATCGACGCCGAGTTATGTCCGTGGCCGAAGTCGAGATACCGTTGAATTCGGTGATTTCGCAGGCACAAAGGGGAGCCCATTACAACGGCACGGTGAGCTGAGTATTAAGCGACGGAGGCGCCGCCGCACTGAGCACAGAAAGCTACGTGCGCGTCTGATTTAGGGTAGATGATACGTCAGGATCGGTTGTTTTTCCAAAGCCTCATGAAGTGGAGTGTCGTCCTCGGGGACTCGTGCGGCTTCGACTCAATCATGTTGACATGATTCCGGAGCGCTTCTTGGCAGTCTTGAAGGCCGAGGCGGAGCCGCAATCACCTATCGGCATGATACTTCATTTTCTTGACGTATCTTTTCTTGCTTCTTTCGATCTCCTGATTGCTGATATGGCTTTCTCGACGGTATTAAACGGCACCCTATCGACTTGCGCCAAGACCAAGTTCTGAGCAGCACGAGGCATCTTTGCACAGAACAGCCATTTTCGATACCACAGATGACGGAGCCGCTGGACAGAAGTCCCTCCCGTCCCAATCTTGAGCCCCGACCAACTTTTAGTTCCAAGATTTCGGGTTGGGGCTATTACCCCGACTGCGAGGCTGCTCTCGAAGACAACATTTCCGACGAGAAGGCTGCGGCCGAAGAAGACGCAGTCTCGAAACATGGCTATCTTTATTTGCTGGTGTATAATTTCTCGCCAGTGTAAGTCCTCGCTGGGAGTGGTGGTTACCATAACAGCCAATCATGGGGTTGCATGGGCGGCACCGCTAATCCTCGATAGATGGTTTCCCGTGACAATGGGTACAGGCATTGTACCGGTCATCCTTCACAACCAATTCCTGCAGTTTCGCGGCCTGGACATCATTGTCATGGTCCTCTTTGCCTTGAACGCCTTTATTTTCTTGGCTTTCACGGTCATCTTACTGCTGCAATATGTCATCTGGCCACGCAAATTCAAGGAGATGCTTTATAATCCGGTGCACTCGCTATTCATTGGAGCCTTGCCCATGGGTCTCTCTACGCTAATTAACCTATCGGTATATATGATCGTCCCCAAAGCTGGAAAGGGTTTCATTATGGCTCTTTGGGTCATTTGGTGGATTGATGCTGCACTGAGTGCTGCAAGTATTGTACTGGTCTCGTTCCTCATGTACGTGTATACCTTCCTACCTCTTAGATCTCGCTGACACTTTCAAAGAATGCACAAACACCCAGCGGAGCTTCAAGGCGTGACAGCTGCATGGGTTTTACCCATCGTCCCGGGAATTGTTAGCGCTGCAGCCGGTGCCAACGTAGCGAGCATTTTGCAACACGATACCCGTGCTACAACCACAATTTTGGCTTGTTACGTGCTCATTGGTTTAAGCTTTCCCACAGGCTTCATGGTTGCGGTTGTCTACTTCTCGAGATTGCTTTTCCATAAATTGCCTCCGCGGCCGGCAATTCCCAGCACATTTCTGCCTTTGGGCCTGAGTGCTCAGACTTCCTTAGGGTATGTACCAGCTACTTACTGCGCAATATACAGATGATGATCTAACTCCCGGGCGCAGGTTCATAGAATTGGGTAAGGTTTCGAAGACCGTCTTCTCAAGAGTACGTTTTACACATTCTCCAAATAGTTCCACGACTAATATTTCACAGACGGGATTTCTTGGCGGTCAAGCTACCGGTGATGCGTGGTATGCGGCCGGCATACTCACGGGACTCCTTCTCTGGGCTTTCGCCATGGTCTGGTTCTCCTGGGCAATCTCATCTATATGTCTGGGCCGGTTCCCTTTCAGCATGGGCTGGTGGGCTTTTACTTTCCCCATAGGTATGCCTTCCCTCTCGCTAGTCTCCCGAATTGCTTTAACATGACTTAGGGGTCCTCGCTACTGCGACCATCGCACTCGGGAACGAGTTTGGCTCCGAGTTCTTCGATGTCTTTGGCTCGGTAAGTCTCTCGACCGTCTGGAGTGACTTGAAGCTTACGAATATTAGATGCTTGCCTTCACGGTGACGGTGGCCTGGGCTATAGTCTTTGTCAAAACCTTGAAGGCTTTTGCTACTGGGGAGTTCTTTCGATGACATTGAACTTGACTGCACATTTTCAGTTGCGCGTTCTTGGTAAAGAACGGATATTTACAAAAGATTACGGGCAGAGCAACGAGCTCGGCTTTAATGACTTAAAATAAAGTCTTAACGAATTAGACGAATACAATAGACTTAGACGGACATCAAGGGTTTAGAAGGATAGAATAGACTTAGAGAGATACCAAAGATTTAGATCAATAGAATAAATTAGAACACTCAGTAATTACCGAGCATACATATTGCTTTCCTGAACTTCAAAACTTCTCCAAAATACCAAAGACGATAAAGATCCTTCGTTCGTTCTTAAAAGTTGCTCTCGTAATCTAGTTCCATCAATTGAGGAAGTTCCAGTTTCAAAGAACCTGATTTGAGCCATAGAAGTAGCATGAAAGCCGCTGCGCACTAAAAACTCACTCCCAACATAAATAAAAATGTGCGGAGTAGAGGTATGAGCGATATTTCATCCTGGTGCTCATCTTTCTTCCAACAATTCACGTGCACAAAACTTCAATGAGAAATTGTCAATTAAGGCAGTTTGCCGCGTAGCATCAAACTCTAATATTAAAATCAATGAGAATGGCATGCCAGAGGTTGGTTGTATCTCGGGTAAATATTTGGCCGGATACCGGTTTCCAAGGCAAGAGCAAGCGCCGTCATCCAGGCCTCGATCGGATGCCGAAGCGCAACGGTATAACCAAAATCAACAAGCCGTAATGGCACAACATCTTCTTTGTAAATATTTCTTTGGCCGGTAGTATACATAGTTGACCGGCGATCATGTCTGCGAAAATGGAGGCCAACCGGGCCAAGTATAACATCTGGACAGCACGCGCGATACCGGTTGTTTTGGCGGGAGTTGTTGGATATGCGACTTATGTTCTTGTTGCGCTGCTTTGTGGTATGTGCCCTGCTCCCGCCCGGTGTGCGTACAGGACTGACTTCTGACGCAAGTCAGTTATCTCTTAGTCGAGCGCAATGATCGATCCGCCGCAATCCCAATTTTGGTCGTATACTTTGTACTGTTTCTGCTGATGGCAATATCGTTCTTCCGCCTCCTATACACCACCATGGTCGAGCCACCATATTTACCGTACGGGACTGAAGGTCAACCTTCAAAGGCAGGGGGATTGGGAGGAAAGAAGGGAGATGGCCTTGTAGGGCGACCTTATGACTCGATGACCCCTGTACCTATGGCCGAGAAGAATCCGTACTTTCCTGGGTTGGAGAAATTCTATACAAAGGACATATTCCGGTGTGAACCGGACGGAAAGCCAAGATGGTGTTCGACCTGCTCTAACTGGAAGCCCGATCGGTGCAGTCACTGTAGTGATGCGCAAAGGTGCATCCTGAAAATGGACCACTTTTGCCCGTGGTATGTCTCATGATGCGAGTCAACTATATTCGGCGGAGACTAATGAGCAATGCGACACAGGGTCGGAGGTCCAGTTGGTGAAACAAACTTCAAGTTCTTCATACAATTCACAGGCTATACGGCTTTGTTCTGTACCCACCTTTTGGTGGTTATGGCAATTTATTTGCACCAGCAAATCGCGGAGGTAGGTCACATCCATCTTTCCAAGTCCCCGGTGTCGAGATTATGACGGTTCCTTGTCTTGTTGAACTGCCTCGGCAGTTTCAGGCACAGAATATGATATTCACCAGTGCTAACCATTCACAGCATGTGAGGTACAATAGACACTTTGCGGCGATACTGGGATTGTAAGTTGACAAGAACTTATTTGAAACAAACTTCTGATTGTTCCGTTTCTAGGGCTGGCTTCTTTGGATTGTTCACCTTAGGCATGACTGTCACCAGCATCCCATTGGCAATGAAGAATATGACACAGGTTGAGAATCTCAGTGGACGCTCTATGGTTTACACCTTCGCCGTTCTAGTACCCCCACGGGATGAGCGAAGACGTGTCAACGCTGTTGCAGCATCCCAGATCACCTACTCGATCATAACATATCCATTAAGCACCAGTCCTCCGACTCGGGATGAATCGGTGCCAATGGATAGGGAAGGGCGGCCGATCAACAACTACTTACGACATGTTCGGCAGTGCGAACCAATTCCGCTTCAGGATGAAGATTCTGACCAAAGCCAAAGTGCACCCTCAACATCCACAGGCTCGAGTATTATGCGAGATATAAAAGCAACCAGAACATTTGCAATTCTACAGACACAGCCTGGCGAGAATCCTTGGGATCTTGGTTCCGCATTCCTGAATTGGCAATCTGTTATGGGTATGACGGTAATCGACTGGTTTCTACCCTTCAAGCTGAGCCCGTGTTGTAACCATGAGTTCACCGAGAGCTACTATGCTCTTGGTCCGTGTATGGATGAACTGAAGGCGAGGGTAGGGTTCATTCGCCCAGAAGAGATCCGGCGACGACTACCGCATCCTCGGCGGACGAAACCATGGACGTGGGACAGCGGGAACACATCTAGAAGGCCTTCCAATAATCAGGAGATGAGGGATTTGAGCAGCCATCCCAGAGGCTCCCCGGTTTAGATTCAGCTGATCTTCTAACCACATCCTTGCATAATAGAGACTGAGCGGAATAGAACCGTCCCTTGAAAAAGTTGGCGCCATGATTTGTCGTCATGGCTTGGCATAGTGGTGTATTGACATGGGTATGCGAAGGCGTTGATCGGGTTTTCACGAAGCATGCAATGGCGTTGGTAATACCAAGGAGGCTTTATTTGCGGGTCCGGCAGTGGATGGAGTTGTGCGCAAGAGGGTTCTTGTAGGCTATTAAACCGGGTGGCATACAGTTGACATAATCCGTAACCATTAATTGGTATTGATGTTATTCGGCCTCGCATTTAACTTGCATCGCATGCTTCACTCAAGTTATATTAGATTGGCGTCATGTCTGATAGAACACTGTATTTTCATTGTTGTTGTAAGTGCCCTCTACTTCTATAAACTCCGCCAGTAACCGCCCATCGCCAGCAGCCATACCGAATCACAAGTTCCAATTCTGAACCAGCCCGTGAATACGATCAATGACGACAGGGAAGAAGGCATTAGGACTATCCTCGATCAGGCGTCCAAAGTGCCGGATCGCATCATCTTCACTCATCTCGAGATGGAAGCGCTCCTTGACTTTCAGCACGACCTTGTCTGGTTCCAGCTTGATGTCTGGAATGTTAGCATCCACCATGAGACTGAACAGGTTGAGAATAAGATTCGAAGACTTCCGCAGGGCGGTATAGGCTGTGAAGCAGTATTGCCTGAATTCTCTGTACTGGTCCGAGCCTGCGCCACCCATTCCATCGACCATTTCCTTTGAGAGCTTCATCGCTGGTGCAAAAGGCTTGGGATCTCTGCCGAGGATGAAACCGAAATCTGCATGGAAGAAGTGGCCGTCTGGTGCAAGTAATAAGTTGTCCAGATGTCGATCACCAACACCTAGGAGATAGGTAATAACGCAATAGCCGGCGCATGACTTGACATAGGTATCTAGAGCCTCCTTCCGGACTCCAAGGGGTGCCTTATCGTCAGGGTTATTGTACTTCAGATAACCAAGTACTGGCGCCCCCTTGTATTTGTTGACGATACTTTGCAGACTAGATGACGGAACAAACTGCGCGGCGCCAGCGGTTGCACCAGTAGCCAAGATTTTGTACGGAGAGAGCTTTAAATCCAGATTCTCTTTCTGCAGTAATTGATCCATTAAGGTGATCGTTTGAATCACTAATTGATCTTGCCGCAGATCATCGCCGGTCTTGAACAAGATCTGATATTTCTTGCCAGTCGTGGTCTTAAATGTCAACATGATCGGGAACAGTGATGATCTGAAGACAGCTGTCTCAGCTGGATCTACACCAGTTATCATGATTGACGGATCCAGTGGCAATGGTAAAGGTGGGTCGATAGAAATGATTTCGTTTTTGGGATCTGCCAAAAATTGCTTGACTCGATCCACTTTCTTATTGATGGGTTCTCGTGAGGTTTTCATGTCGCCAGAAATCTTAGAAAGAACTGCGATCATTTCGGCTTGTCGTAATAGAATCTTTCGAGTTTCGATGCCATTATGTTGCTTCACCAACTGCATCATGAAATCGTACTCGACCTTTGCAAAGAGTTTGCGATACTCCGGGCTCTGGTCTTCGCTCTTATCGTCGCATTCAACCATTAGATACCAATGGAAGTAATTCCCAAGCATGAAGTTATGAGATGCTCGAGATATTAGGAAGGTTGCAAGTGACGAGTCTTGCGTGGGCTCCTCAGCAGCATCTGGCGAAATATGCTCGAACTTGAGAGCTTGCACCAATTGTAGGAGGTATAGCAGTAGCTCATCATCATCAGCCTTTCTCAGGCGATTTACAGCGTAGGCTCTGACTGCTGGGTTGTCGAATGTTGGTCCCAGTAATTCCAATGCATCGTCGATATCAATTTCAGTCCACTTCACGAGTATCTGCACCGCTTGACGTGATTCGCTCTGATCGTGCCAATTTACAGATTTGACAAACTTCGTTAACGCCCTCTTGTCTCGAGTAAGGTGGTGCCGGAACTTCCAGACAAGATCTTTCTCCTCGGGCGAAAGTATATGTGTCGGTGAATAGGCCATTATACCATTCAACTCGTCTCGGACCTTTGCATTGGGTTTGAGGTCTCGATCTAAGACGCCCGTCCTATGGCTTCTGACAAGGCGTCGGTGTTTACTTTCTGCAGGATTGTCTCTGGCTCCGACTTCTGGGTCATATACTCTGACGAGACGTCCTCCAAAGCCACTGTTCTCGGAATTCCCAAGACTGTTTATGCCTGGACCAAATTGGACTTCTGGTGGCGGTTTCAGGATGATGTTTGATTGCGAAGAAGATAGATGTTGGAGGGAGGAAATAGGTGGCGCTGGGTATTCATGGTCGGAGAAGACCACGGGGAAGTCGAATCTTGGTAATTCGACAACGAGTGTGAATGATTCATCGTCTACAGGTGGCAGACCGTCGTTTCCATTATTCTCTATGCCATCTTGTGTGGCGGTTACCTCGTACGTCTGCCTAGCCTTTCGGCTTGCAATTGAAGCATTGAGCCCGCGCTTCTCTGTTCCCCGAAATACCAGCTGGTCTAGCCATTCAATACGAGGAATCTCCCCCATTTCGTGTTTTTTTAGTAATTTCTCCATCCTGTTCATCTCCTCAACTTCTTTGTCCACAATAGAGTCCTCGTCCTTTTTGTTGCCATTCCGTCGAACCTTGGGCAATATCGATGGTGTTGAGGACGAGCTTAGCCCATCTGCGGCCTTGCGCCTATGGAGGTGGCATTTTTGGCGACCCTTCTGCAGTTGATTCTCCTTATCGAACAATGGAAGAGTCGTCCCACCGAAGGGGATTGCATGGCCGTGAGCGCCATCACCGCCAGTAGGAGATAGGTCCCATACTGTAATGGCCAGTTGAGAATTTAAGGGCAGTGTCGTATAGTTGATTGGTAATGTAAGCCACTCATTCCACCTAGATCAGTCGTCAGCATCGTTTTCTATCATTTGATCCGCTTATTACTGACTTGCGCTCGTTCTTAAAAGACTTGTAAGCGGTTTGGACAGGTACGGTCAATGGTTTTGAGTCAGCCCATAGCTGCACGGTAACATAAAGGTCCGAATGAGCACTGTCGCAGAGTGAGTACAGACCTTGCTGGAGCTAATGCTTGAACTTACCTCAAGTTCGATCCCACATGCCTCAGGTCCGGTCGGTTTATGAGAGTTGAGAAGGGAATAGGCGTCTGCTCTCCATCGAGGCTTACACTGTAGACGTCAGCTGTGGTCTCATGGCGCTAGAAAGAGAGCACGCACATTCTCACGCTCACTGCAAGATCTACAGCCTCAGTGCTGGCAAAAGAAAATGGTTCCATGATCCATCCTTCGACGACGGAGCTCGAGAGGTTGGAACTGCTGCATAATTCCGCACTCGCGATAGCTACGTCTGGGGGAGCGTTATCCGTTTTGAGGTCCGTGCACCACTCTATCTTGGGAGACACGAAGCACGGTCGTCACGTTCACCTCAACGCGTCAAATTTCTGGGAAGCAGGTTCGCGAAGAGAGCTCACCACCAGGAAAACTCAAGGCTGCCTCCTGATCCTACCAGACCCCAACAAAGTAAAACTGCACCTATGCAGCAAGCCGTCATATTTGAGTAGCATTACTTTGTCACGCTGCAACTTCCAGCCTCTTTGCTACTACTTCTGATCCGACCTTCCTCCGTTGGCGCATCGCCAAACATCCTGCCAGCCTTACCACAACGAATCAGTATATCGATATAAGGGCGCCAAAGTCCGGGTCGCATCTTCGCGATGCCCAGGGCTATGCCAAAATCAGAATCACCAGAGGTGGAGGATATTTATGAGGCATCACCAGGTGGATCGCGACCTCCAGCACGTCGGCAGGCCTCGAGACAGTCAATGTCACCGTCGCCGTCTTCAGACAAAGAGAATAGAGCACTGCAGACGGTGAACAGAAGCAAGAGAAATGAACGCGCTGCCATGGCCCCTTCGGGCAGACCTTCGTCGCCAGGTCCTAAAAGGAAACGAGCTGCCGAGCACGACAGTCTGAACGAGCGCCATCAGAGAAGGCGGACTATCGAAGTAGAAGAGCAAGAGGAAGACGATGATGACGAGGTGGAGGATGAAGGCGACGGTTCACACAGATACGATCCAGATCAAAATATCGAGGAGCGGAGAGTACTGCGAAAAAGTCTCCGAGAACTGTCAAAGCAGTTAATTGACAATCGCTCCGAATACATGAAGTCTACATCAAAAGGTCTGCTGGAGACTCTGGAAAAAGCGAACGATCTGGCTGCTACCGTGAAGCAGACTGCAGATGCCACTATTGACTCACGTATCCTGGTCAACGCAGCCGAGATGTCTTATAGACGGACTCTAGCACTTACTACAGGCGATGCATCAATAGGCGTTGACGTTGACGAGTTCTTGTCAAAATGTATCACTTATATGAGGAGAGCAGAAGGTGCTGCACACATCGACCGCCAAGGGCCTAGCGCTACCCAGCGCGAGCGTGAACAAGACGAGGGAGACATGTATGATTGGGAGCATATAGGACGGTTTGCATGCTTACCAAATAATTATCGACCATCTGTACCTGGCTTTTTACTTGGACCATTATCGCAGGAGAGACGTGCTCGGAAGGCCACAACTCGAAGAGCAGCATTTCGGCCCGACAAACTTCAAGAATCTCGCCCTGAAGTTCTTGATGCTAAAGATGTTAGGGAGTCTGCTGACAAGAGTGTGACCGCACTCACTGAAATGATCCACAAAGTACTTACCAAGACCCTGAGGCAAGCTATCGAGGCTGCTCAAGCTGAAGCGCGAGAAGATATGACCCTCGAGGAAGAAAGAGAGCTGATGGAGCGTTACGGCATTTCGGCAGATCAGGGTCTCTCATTTTTAAAATTTGTTGTCAACCCACACTCCTTTGGGCAGACGGTTGAGAATATCTTCTACGTCAGCTTCTTGATCAGAGATGGAAAAGTTGGGATATCAACAGACGATTACGGGATGCCATTCTTAGGTAAGTAATCTGCAATCGCACACCAGAGCCATATTGACTGTTCCGCAAAGAACCTACATTACCTAGAGAGCAAGAAGAAAGGACCGAACAAGGTATTCAAAAACACCAAGCAATCATTGCGATAGATATGGACCAGTGGGAGACTCTGATAGAGCTGTTTGACATCAAGAAGTCTCTGATTCCGCATAGAGAAGAAGCCATACAAGGCACAATTGGCGCTCGGGGATGGTATGCATGAATTTACGAGGACACTGGAGTTTTTGGAGCATTCGTAGCCGCTGGTTCCAACCATTTCTTTGGCTATTTCCTTTCCTGTACACCTGATTCGCGTATGTCAGCCGTCGAAGCTGAGGAATATCATTTTAGATTCTGGTCTCTAAGCCAGTAATTTGCCCCACTTTGTTGTTCAACCGCGGAGATTTTTGTATTCATTGACCTCATATACCAAGATAAAACGTTTTCGATCGGTTCTCTTGGTCCCTTCAAATTCTGCTTGATTGCCAAGTCTGAAGTGCCAATTTGGTTTTGATCCATAAGGTACCCATCCTCAGTGATCCTCTTGATAGACATCTGAACATGGTGCAGTTACCATATGATTGCATTCCATCAACAGAAAAGAGGTGACACTGCTGGATCACTAGTCTAGTCTTTGTTGTTTGGGTCTGTGCTCGCTAAACATTCTTGACAAATTGACCTGCATTCTTGCACCTGAGATGCCGAGCTACTTCTTTGGATAGCTTTGAGACGTAAACAATCACTGCGTTCAATGAGTTCCAATTCCATTTCAAAGGGGAGTACATTTGCAAAAGAGAACCAAGATGCAAGCGTTGCGGGCTGTCATAGAGCTAAGTTAAAAGGACAAGCTCAGCGTCGCTTAATCATAAACCAACCTAAGGTTGAAGACTGAATTGACAGTAATGCTAGGCATGAGAACAGATTAATTGGACGTGTAAGACATACAGAGGACCAAGTTGAGTGATCTACTCTTGAAAATGTCGCCATCTCAGTCAATGTCAAGGATATTTGCGCTAGAGCGATAACGTAGACAGACATTTGGATCACATTCAATATCGTAGTTCTTCTTGAATTCCTTAACTGTTTTCAGTCATTCATTCAGTTGGCGTTATATCTACCTGTAGGCCTTTTAATTCCTAATGTGAAAAAAAGACGAGTCAAAATTATTGACAGAATTAAGAGACATGATTATCATAGCTATTGGAGCAATTTCAATGATTTCTAACTATTTCTTAGCTTAATTCAATAATTACATCATCGGATCTCATTTACTCAGAAGTCTGAACCCGAGTATTAATATTGTAGTTCTGTGAGCTAGTGCTAGTTCTTTACAATTAACGAATCCATTATGGGGAAAACAATAGCAAGCTAAATCTACAATACTAAGCTAACACACCCCCACAAGAATAACCAACCATGGTATTGTGCCCTTGGGTAGACTTGTAGCTTCAGATACCATGTCAAAAATTAAATTCCTTTCTGCTTCTCCTCATTCCATCTTCCCCTCACTCATCTACATTCCTGACCTGACCAACTACATCATAATACTCGCCATGGCACCCACAAGAAAAGAACGTAAAGCAGAGGCGAGCAAGAATGCAGAGCCTCCAAAGCTTGCTCCAGCAGAGAATTTGGAGGCCTTAAAGACATTGGAAGCGCAGGTCGCTTCCTTTGGGAAGAACATTGAAGGACTTCGAGAGAGAGTCGGAGCCCTTGAAATTGAAAAGGGCATCAAAGAGATTGAGCTAAAGAACCTGCGGGAGCTCAACATTGTCCTTTGTCAGAGGACCAAGCTTTCCGAGCAGAAGGAGAAGGAGCTTGAGAGAAAGTACACGGAGCTCGATGTCGAGCACAAGGACCTTCAGCAAAAGCACAAGTCATTGAAAAAGAAGGTACCAACATCAAACATCTTCAACCCACAACCGCCAGCGGTGCCAATTACAAACCCCTTCCAACCACCAAGATTCTCTTTCACTGTCAAGAACACGATGGCGGATCAAGACTTCGGAGAGGAGACAGTCCGTATGCATTTAGAAAACGAAGAAGAAAACAAGACGTTGCAGGCGGTGTATGATCAGCTCGATGGATTGAAGGAGCAGAACAGGCATTTGACAGAAATTGCGAATAAAAATGAGAAATACAAGGTTCAGTACGAGAGCCTACAACAATGGGCCACCACCCTTGAACAACAAGAGTACGACACCAAAAATAGTCTCAAGGCCGAGAAGGACACATCGCGTCAATTGCAGGCCACCATTGATACTCTCAAGAAAGTAGAGGAGGCCGCCGGAGATGAACACCAAGCCCAAGAACAGAAGATCGCTCGCCTGGAGAACCAAGTCAAACTCAGAGACAGTGACATTGACGATGCACGTGCGAGATTAAAGACGGTGGAAGCTCAACTTAAGGAAAAGAATGACGCTTATGACCGACTCCACGTTAACTTGTCTGATGCAAGTACTCTTGTCAGAGAGACCGAGGCCAGAGCTCAAGAGTTGCAGAGCAGTCTTAACAACTCGATAGCACATCACAAAGAAGAACTTGCCAAATGGGAAACTGAGAGACTTCAGAAGGAATTCGAGATTGATGAGCTTAAGCAGGAAATTGAGTTCAAGAACAGCATGGACGAGATTGGACGAACTGATCCAACCACAAAGGCTCATCAGCGGCGCAACTCAAAAGAAAGAACTCTCTTTGATGATCTTGAAGGAAACGATGCAGATGATGATGACTTCGAGCACGACGTTGAGCACGACGTTGAGCCCGAAGTCGAGCATGAAACTGAACAGAAGTCCGGAGCAGTTGAGGGTGGCTCTTCATACACTTACGATATTCCACCAACCAATGTACCTCTACCAGACTCTCCACTTCTCCCAGTACCACCAACAGACGTACCTCTACCAGAATCTCCCCTTCTTCCACCGCCTCCACATCCATCGGCACCACCGGCACCAGTTAATATTGAAAGATGGAGAGAGAGAAATGTCCGCTACAGCAGTGCGATCAACACAAACCCCCTCTTGGCCTGGCTCCTCGTCTACAAGAACATGCTTATTCTTGCTCTCGAGTTCTTCCATTACTTCAATGGTAGTTCCGCGAAGATTCGCATTGCCCCGCCAAGAAGGACTGTGAAGGGAGCGATGATCATCACTTCCATTAACGAATCTGGAGAACTTGTTAAGACAACGACTGAGAGGAACGGCAACGTTACCATCGAGATCCAAGAGAAGGCCCCAAGACCAGAAGTTTTTCCGACCCTTGTATTCTTTGCAACCCATGTTCTGGTCTATTCGTACATCTACCTCTGCTGGCGGGAGAGTAGTAGGTGGTTATCTGTCAATGGTATTCCCCAGCGCTATCCCCAAAATGGCTTTGGTGTTCGATTTGTAGCGCATGCCATTGGAGGACTCCTATGCCGTGTCTACCAATTCTTGAAGAATACTAAGTACTGGTTGAACTTGGACATGAAGAAACGAACTGTCGACTTTGCCGAATGGGTCTATGATTTCGAAAGAAAGCACTTCGGAGAAATCAACAGAGGCGTCCTAGGTTGATGCGGATCCATTGAGCTGAACACGGTAGTGTTTTGATCAAGACTTACTTGATGCTGGCAACTCAAGTATTCCCCACTATTGGCCAAAATACTTTGCTTTTGCAATCAATGCTTCACAGTATCGTATTGATATTGGGAGTGGCACAACGTCGATTTCTTTTGCTTTTCGGTTTTTTGAGGATATTTCTGCTCTTTCTTGTACTTCCAATTAACAGGCGTGCACTTTGCTTTGTATTCAATGCTTCTGAGCGGTATGGTAATTAGATCAGGCCGACCAACGTCTACTTGCTTCCAGCGACTTAGATCTTCTCCGCTTTTTCGTGTACTTTAGAGACCGAACTATTTGAGCCTTAACGAATGGTGTCTTAGACTCAGTACAAAAGTGTCTGATTCGACTACCATTATCATTGCCATCGATGATAAGTCATAAGTGATTTCGATATAGTCAGAAGCAAATCTCCCACCGTGGCTGTAGGATTTCCCCAACACAGACTTCCAATTGTCTCAGAACTTTAAGAAGCAGTCAAGCTTATTTGTACTAATAGATTTTAAATACAGTAAATAAAAATCAGATATCTGACCAGGATATCCCAGATTTCTGAAGAGTAAGAGAACGATTTGCCCTCGATTTTCCACACGTGACTTCATTTCAGCGTGGATTTGCAGTAAGGTAAGCTCGGACTTCAGTCCATGCAAGACACGTCAACCTTTCCTCAGCTCAGCATCACAAGAATGACTGAAGTCAACATTGATAGCACTATAACAGTTTGTATACAGCTCCGTTAAGGATTTGAGCAAGCTGATAACATGCAGCTAGCTAACAAGCAGAGACTGAAACGCACAAGACGCATGGCAAGGAGAGGACATAGAAAAAGAGTCGAATACTGGGTGGTCAGGAAGACCAAAGTGTGCTTGAGACTTAGAAAGCTCAAAGTTTGCGTTTCGGATTTCCTCGACGCGGTACCAATATCACAATCTCCACCTTTAGTCACATATCTCCATCCTATGACTATCGGCAACCCGCCACCATTCCTAGTTGTTTCAAGTTCCCGAGACATACTTCGAGCCCAGGGAGGCGACTTGCCATTACACACGCAATTTAGGCGGTGCTATCGGCTCTCGCTCATCTGGCGTGGATGACCGGAAACTTGGCGGCAATAGAGATTAAGGCCGTGGAGTATGACTTCGTGGCAATGGAGTCGGTGGCCTAGCATCAGCTTTGGAACAATTCTCGCACTTGCTATGGTTGCAATCCGGACAATCGTTTCCAAAGAGTTTTGGATTGACTTCTCGACTACAGTTGCAACACTTCCACCAAGAATCAAGGGGTGGCGTCCTGACTAGTTGTTCTGGACTCAAGCCTCTCAAGCATGCAGCTAGTGTGCAAACTGAGCCCAACCACAGCTTCTCTATACTATACTTTATTAGCCAAAGGCCGTCAGAGATGGGCCATGGAACATACTTAGGTTCTTTCATGGCGCAGTTTTGCCGCTGCGACTATTTGCGTGGTCCAATGCTCTTCCTTGGTTGAATCTTCGGACCTTCAAGGGTACAGGCCGTGCTGGGTGGTAGGCAGCTTCCAAATATTCTTCGTGATTGTTTCCTATAGGGCTTCTTGATGGAACATGACCACCAGCAGATCACCTTTTCTGAAGTCACCACAAATTAGATGCTCTAGAAGGTACACGCTTGACTTCCTTCCAGCATAAGCAGTCCCGCAACCTTGCACTACGCAGACTAGGGATATTGATCTTTCCATCGTCTCAGAGAAGCAACAAGGTGCTTAAAAGAGATCGCGGCGCTTCTGGGTTGTTACGGCTTAAGAATTTACTCAATCACGGCGTCGCCTTATTCAGAGCCGCATAGAAGCTCCTAAGAGACTGGGATGACGTGTAGCTCGAATATCCTCCTATCAAGTGGAATGGTAAACTTTGAATTCGATTTCAAAGATTGGATAACCTAGACAGGAAGGTGGTCAATTACCAGTCGCAATGCCTGGTTACTTGAGCATCGTCCTGAGCCAGGAGGCCAGTGGAAATTCAAGCAGGCGCCACAATGCCTTATCCATCGATCCTGTCTCGCAGCGAATCAAAGCACGCATGATCTTTGTTGCCTTCTTTGGTCATGCCAGTCCGGAAGTGACCCGTTGCCCAGACTCATGAAATATGGAGTGCTTCAACCCCGCCGAATGTTCCGAATGTAGGCATCCGGCGGAAGGCAACGGGGTGGGTGAGATTGAGGGAGCGCCAAGTGTTTGCCTCGTGAAGAGTGCTACATTCCTGTGCTCTTCCCACATCGGAGCTGCCGCAGAATGCTGTGTGCTAGGTCCGGTGAACAAATAGTGCATCGACGTCAAAGTTTTCGGCATAACATCATCTCAGCCATTCAGGATAAGAGATCACTACCGAGTAGATGGCGTTGTAAGTGGAAAAGTCTCGATGCCTGCTGATGAGAAAGCAGGAATTGTAGGGGAATCCCTAGAGGCTCGAACCCATGTTCAGATCGCGAGACCTACCTAACTGGCCAATGTATGACTGAATGCTTCCAAGAACCAGGTTCGTAATTCGGTTGACAAGGATGGGATCGAGTTTTGAAGCTACCAGCAGTCAGCAAGACCTTTGCATTACATGGAGCGGGGGTGTTTTATCCTCACGTACCGAAGCACACTTTCAAAAGGTTCTAGTTGACAGCATGCAACCTTGCCCATTGGCAGAAGCAACTTCTGCAATGCGGAAGCATCAAATCATGGAGGAGTTGTATCCGGTTCATCATACAGGAGAGAAAATCCAGCTACCCGAATGAGCCTCATGTCTCGATTCCATTTTTCCGTATGGTCTGCTCAAGGAGGATAGGACTGTGTGTGACTACCAAAATTCCTACACACACTAAGCTTTGATCGCATGAACTTTGCTACTCAACACTCCATATTGAGCATCAGCCTGCTCAAACTTACAATCCCATCACAGCTGTTGTAAACACCATGGGCAAGGCAATGCCTCTCGATCTGTGTTGAATTGATAAGGGGATGAATTGTATATATGTACGGATGGATGATTTGGTAGCTGGCAAGTGCTTGCTCTCGACAATACCAAGTACGTTGAAGGATTCTGGATATTATGGGGCCCGCACACTTTAGGATCGCAACTCACCGCTATTACATCAATCCTCTGTCCTAAAACTCCTGTATCCGGAGGTGGCGTCGAAATAGGAGCACAAACCGCCCAAAGAGGCGACTTGCAGCACCAGGTATTGTACCCAGGAGCATAGTAGCGGGTCACAATGACGGGCGTGATCTGTATCTCGGATATTTGATGCCAGATTATGTATGTAACGTACGATTACTTTTCAACTTTTACCTCGCCCCTTTCTGGCCGTAGTTTGTATGCCTGCATATTGTCAGTTAGGCGAGCGTAACTTCACTAACTTCCCAAACTAGATATTCTTTCCATGATGTTTGTCGGCTTCCTTTCGTTACCAGTGGTTAAAGACATCCTCAATGGGACCGATGTAACTTCGGAGAGGGTCCCTCCATATCTCAGCCAGCTCTCTACCATTGGCGGAACGAAAAATGGTGGTTGAAAGAAAATGCTCGGTACGCCTTCCCTTTACGAGATCGGTCATCAAGAACGCATTGCCCATCGAACGATGGAGTAATGAAGGCAGTTTTAAATCCAAGAGGACTGGTTGTGTAAACATGCAAGAGGTGGACATCCTCAAGATATCTGACCTTCACGTGATATGTCAGGCACAAAGTCCCAACAGAGATATTTCGCAGCCATATGGCTGGTATGAAGATCTCGTTTTATTGGCTACATCACATACGAAATCCCATAGTCTTTGGACAATGCAATCATGGGGTTGCAATAAAGAGGTACTGCCAATTACACACGGCAGGATAGTCAGTTGAGGCCAATCGAGCTGAGGGTTGGGAAGGTAGGACATTTCAAACACTATTACAGATATATGGCAGCAAGTTCAGAGTGCAATACTCGGAACTACATTGAGTTAAAACAATGCAATTGACAAAACATCTGACACCTCTTCTGTAGCCTAGATTGTGGTCCTCAAGGACTGTAAGCTCAAAGATATAGTGATGTCAGTCATCAGATAGCCGAGTACGTCACGCTTTAACGGATCACGAACGCGTCTCACGAGCAGCCAGTCTTGTTCGACGCGTCTTTGGGTATTCACAGCTGATGGAATCTCCTTTGTCAGGATCACGCAGAACATCGCTGCGATGCGAGGGTCAAGAACTATAGCTGAGTAATTAGGAATTTGAGCGAACATGTCCTCTTCACAGCCTTTTGTCGCCTCCTCCCCTATCACTGGCGGCCGACGCAGAAAATCGAGGTTTACATACAAGCAGTTGGCACAGTTGGCTCTCTCTTCCACGTCGACCCCTCTCAGAGTAATTGCGCATGTCGATCTTGATGCGTTTTATGCGCAGTGCGAGTCTGTCCGTCTTGGCCTTCCCGAAGACCAGCCTTTGGCTGTGCAGCAATGGTAAAAGCAACGGGCATCTTGCATTGCTCCGCAGTTGTTAACTTTGCGCAGGCAAGGCTTGATCGCAATCAACTATCCGAGTCGCAGATTCGGACTGACCAGACACATCAATATTGCAGAGGCAAAGAAGCTATGTCCAAATTTAATTATGCAACATGTCGCGACTTGGAGGGAGGGCGACACAAAATGGGCCTACCGAGACGATGCATTCAAGAATATCTCGACAGATAAAGTCTCCCTCGACCCATATCGACTTGAATCTCGGAAGATTCTCGCATGTATAAAGGAAACCTTGCCAGCGAAGCATCAGAAAGTGGAGAAGGCTGGAATTGACGAAGTTTTCCTGGACCTTTCTTCCCAGATACACTCCATTCTGCTTGAAAGGTATCCGGAACTTTCCTTGCCAGCACCATACGATGATCCCACCGAGAATTTACCTCTACCTCCTACCACTGTGCTCGACTGGCAAGCTGATGCCTTGGTGGATCTTGATAGCGATGAGGCTGAAGAGGAAGACCCTGATTGGGATGACATAGCCATTCTCATTGGATCTGAAATTATCCGCGATATTCGAGCGGCAGTTTACAAAAAGCTCAAATATACATGCTCAGGTGGTGTAGCGCAGAACAAAATGCTTTCCAAGCTTGGTTCTGCACATAAGAAACCGAACCAGCAGACAGTTATCAGAAACCGCGCAGTACAGCAGTTCCTTTCCGGATTCAAATATGGCAAGATACGGGGACTGGGAGGTAAACTTGGGGAGCAGGTTCAAGCAGCCTTTGACACAGAGACTGTGGGAGGTCTGATCCAGATTCCTATTGAGCAATTGAAGCAAAAACTTGGTGACGAATCCGGCACATGGCTTTATCAAATCATCCGCGGAACGGACTCCAGCGAGGTCAACCCTAGGACACAACTCCAGTCTATGCTTTCAGCGAAATCTTTCCGCCCCACTATCAACACACCAGAGCAAGCTACCAAATGGTTGAGGATCTTTGTAGCAGATATATATGCTCGATTGGTGGAAGAGGGAGTTATAGAGAACAAGCGGCGGCCGAAGAGCATGATTTTGCACCATCGCCAAGGAGGACAAACCAGGTCAAGATCGATTATCATACCGCAGGGAAAGAAAATTGATGAAGGTATGCTGCTTGATCTGGCTAATAATCTACTTGGGCAAATCATTTTAGAGGGTAGAGTGTGGCCCTGCGCAAATCTGAGTCTTGCCGTGGGCGGATTCGAGGAAGGGGTGGCCGGTAACATGGGAATTGGTGCTTTCCTTGTGAAAGGTGAGCAAGCCAAGGCCTTGAATAACATGCCTTCACAGGAACCTAGTCATTTCGTAGCACCGGCAGACAGACCGGGCAAGCGTCGCAGACTCGACAATACTGGCATATCACGATTCTTTCCCAAATCCGATAGCATGGAAGAGCATGATGACGACTTTGGCGCTCAGGATTCTGAAGCTGCCGTTGATGAAGAGACGTTGGATAGGCAACATTCGCATTCGATTGATGCTTACGAGGGGGCTTCTGGTAGCACGATTGGTGGGAACGGTTTGCGAACAAGCCCCCATCAGCACCGAATTACCGAATATATGTGCAATCGGTGTAACATGGCGCTTGAATCAGCGGAGGAATTGCAAAGTCACCAAGACTGGCACTTTGCAAAAGACTTGCATGATGAGGATAACCGACGACCCGGAGTAGATTCAAACTCAACTAAAACCTCTCAGCCCAAGAAGCCCAATGTACAGGCAGGGAAAAAGAAGGTTGGCGGCCGTAGCAAGCCAGAGAAGGGACAGAGTAAGCTGGCATTTGGTTAAGATTTAATCTGGACTGCACAGTCTATATCTCCCAGCCCGAAAATGTTCCTGGAAGATCCTAGATCGCTAACTCGGAAATTTGTTTGGCATACCACCCAGTGGATTCCCGGGATCTCATCCATGAATTTACAGCATCAACCCGGCAGAGACACGGGTTGTCTCGATTCGGAAAAGACCCTAGACTTCACCAAGATTTCCTTACTGAATCATGTGTATATGATTTTTGAGGCGGTCACGCCTAAGATTCGGCAGCCAGCACTAACGCCGAAGATAAGGGATTTATTGGTCCTCAAGGACAGGACCACACTCTGGCTATGAATGACAGGTTTTACGCTCCTTATTGGTACATAATCGGTGCACAATTTCCTCGTTACTGTAACGACTATTCTCAGATAGAATAGGCATGAGCGTTTGCCTTCTGTGTTGGCTGTACAGGTTTCAGCAAGCATGTATGGCTATTTTGGTCACCGATGGTGAGGCCGATCAACCCCAAAGTCGTGGCATCCCTCTTCATGCTTTAGATAAGCTCCAACTCTGATTGCCTCTCGTGAGCTGGTCGATGGCTTAGAAAAGATCAGACGTCTCGCCATCCAGAGGAAGTGACGCAGTGTAAGGTTTATGTGGTCGAAGTTAAGGCTGAAAGCTTCAACCAAGACGGATGACGGCCGCAATGAAGCATGGGACAGCATGGTGTTTTTTTTAAAACCTGCCTTGTGAATATGGCGTCCTTTGAATGATGTCGCTTGAGTGGTGGGATGTAGTGTTGTCAGGCATCATTGGGCTAGATGCGTCAATGCCCGACCGAGCTAGAGTCCGAGGCACGCCTTGGATGAGAAGCAGCCACAACTTCGTGCAGGCGAGCCGCTGCCTGCTTTGCGACAATCAATTGGAAGAGAGAGATAGCGTTGTAGAAGGATGGCTTAGGGGCCGTGGTGAACAATGTTCCAAGCTGACGAGTTTGCTGTACGTACGATGCAATCGAACCCAGGCGGTCAACGGCTGCTGTGGCATGCAGTAGCACTTTGCTCTCGCCACAACGATCTACTAAGCTGTCGAAGCCAAGGCGTGCTTGTCGGTGGACGGCAGAGCAGAGGAAGCAAATAAGAAGGGAAAAGTCCTTGTCGAGACCCACTGATGGCTAGTACTGCACCGGATGACGGTTGTTGGGAGCAGAGCAATCCCAGCCTTCAGGCTTGGGCTCCCGAAAAACAGGTCGGACTGTCGATAAGTAGTTGGGGTGTCCTAGAGTCTTTGTCTGAACTTGATTCCATTTTTGCAGCAGCCAACTCACCCCGTTCTTGTAAAAGCAGGCCCCTCCCTCCCCTCAGGTCGAAGAGCCTCATTCCTTTCTCGCACGTCTCTTCCTACTCATTGCCACTGGCTTAAGATAGAAAGATCATCACGCATAGATCACCAGCGGCACCTTTCTCACATGCTGTCCTTTTGGCCGTCATCTCAACTACACCGCACTTACATACAGCGCGCCTCCGCGACCGCCACTACTCCTAACCGCCAGCCTTAAAGCTGCTGCTAGTGTTCATAATCGTAAAGCAGCACGATCCTCGATTCTGCACAATTTTGCGTCAAGTCCAAGAGCGGCAATCCAACCATACCAAATCAAGAACATCGACTAGGAATTTAGCGAGTCTTTGCCTCTTTATCGTCGCCGTTTTCCTCTGCCCACATCCATCTCACCACATCCGCCTCCTCACCCAGCCTGCCTTTCGCTCCAACCACGGACAGCCTCTTCCTGCAACCCAGACCAGACTATCAGCGCCAGCTCAGAGCCGGTCTTGCCTCCCCTGCTTGTGCCTCAGCTGTCACATTTGTGTTGTCCTTGGGACTCACCGTTTCCCGATTCATTGGATCAGAAGCCACTGCACCGTACCGGATAGGATAGGATAGGCTCCACCACCAGGACTTATTTCTTCTCGTGGCTCCCCCGCTCGCGCAGACGTTGTCTTTGGATCTTACCCAAATTTGCAGGCCTCTCACCCCCAACCTGCTCGCCGCATACACTTTTGTGCGACGACACTTAAAGTAGTAGGGTGCCAGCCGAACTCCGTTTACTGCTCTGCTCTGCTCTCTTTCCTTCTTTCTTCTGCACTTCTCCTGGATCTTTCTCGCCATGGCCTCGAGATCATCACGCTCAGGTCAATCCTCATCGGCTCGTACGAATGAGTACTTCGTTCCTAAAGATGGTATCGACAGAGAAGTCATTACTGCTGACATCTGTCGATACCTCGGAAACGATGCTCTCGTACGGCCAGGCAACTATGAGGTAGGCATCAGAATCCATTTCTAAGTCATGACAATATTGATCGTGAAATAGGACCCAAGAACACGACAAGTCCAGGCAGGCTATTTTATCACGGCGTACCGAAATCTTACTACCGTAATAATGCACTTCCGATCTGTATATGACAGGAGGCTGATGGTGAATGATAGGCTATGATTGCGGATCTTAAAGCAGACTCCGAAAGATGGGACGCTGAAAGGCGCCAACAACAGAATGCATCAAGAGGAACATCTGTAAATGGTATCTCTGCGCGAGATTCGGACGGAGTTGTTCGAAAATCTAACACACCTATAGTGGAGTATCGTGCTTCAACGACTCATCAGTCGCGACAGTACTATGGACCCACGGAAGCTACTCCAAGCACAGGATATTCACAGCCTTCAGGCTCACAGGTATATGACAATGGACCACAGTACCAAGGTGCAGGTTATGGACAGCCGTCCACTGCTTATGCCACCCCTACCTCAGGATATGCTCCAGCTTCAGGATACACTGCTTCCGCAGGATATGGCCAGTCATCAGGATATGCTCCACAAGTGCAGGACAATTACTACGTCGCAGGTGCCTCCCTTGAGGTGGATAGGCGTCCAGCCGTACCCGCGTCCGGTGTAGCACAACCAAGGACTGTTGCATATTCATCTGCTACTCCAGGTTATCAACAAGGTGATTCGCGTGCTGCTTACTATACCCCGCCTGGACCAGCAGCCTCGTCCACACAATATGCTGCTGTTCAGCAGCCTCCGGATCCTTTCTACGGACGTGGTGCGTACCCATCAGTTTTACCCACCCATTTCTTATGTTTATGTTGATAAGTTCCTAACCGTTCAGCCGCCCAAGTAGGTCATCAATACGAACAGTCCCCAGATGTCTATGACCAAGGATATCCCCAAGGATCTTCAGGCTCCATGCCTTCCAGCTCAGCCACATCCGGATCATCCAGGCGTGAGCGTGAAAGTGACAGAGATCGTGATTCAGGCCGTCATCATCATAGAGATCGCAGACGTTGAGGACTCCATTGGACCAGGGTCAACTCCAGTTCCGATTTTATCTGTCTTGCATATTGTTTCCGGCGTTTCTTTTCTGTTTAATAATGGGCCATGGATTCACTTCCACCTTGGATGTCTGCACGCCGGATCTAGGAAACAAAACACCAAGTATAATCCCTGGCAATATTTAGGATTGTCAAAATGTTCATCCCAGTTTCCAATATTTTCCACAGGATGGATTTTCCAAACCCAACCAGGAAGGATAGAGATGCGATGATGGTTTACGCAGAGATGAATTAGTCGTTGCGTCTGCAATGTGCCTGTTAATGCCGTAACGACCGGATCAGTGGAAAGGAAATGTTTCTGAACGGCTCTATTCTGTCGATTGCATTAGTCATTGCATGGTACAGGCCGTTAGGGTGCGTTGCGATTGCTTGCTCAAATTTGCGAATCTTTCCTCGTCTGGAACTTGTTTGGATACCCTCAGCCGTGCTGTCTGGTCCTTTGCCCAAATCTCATGGAAGCTTTTCCTTTGGCGCCGTTTGTGTGGATATTATTTTCCTTGGGGAGTCTTTTGTGCAGGGAGTGTTTTTTTCCCATTGCTTTCTTGCTCCCTTCTTCGATTCAGGGTGGGTTTTCTGCGATCATGGAGATTTTAGATTTCCTTGAAGAAGCAAAGGGTGTTTTGTGGTAAAAAAAAGATTCGCCGTCAGACAGCATGGCAGGGGAAATTGTACATATACATATTTTCAAAGCCAGCTCACTCTCCAAGCAAGCCATCTGGAAATTCGCATTCCTCACCCGTTCCCTTTCTGGTTCCATGGACGTGCAATTTACCTTTAGGGAGCTTTATTGATTTATATGGTGTTACTTAGGTTTACCTTTATCCGGCTCCAGGGACTGTGGGGGCGTCTACCGTCCTTTCCAGAATACTACAATAGGAATGGGATATGCAAATGATTGACGATGCTATCTTGTGATGTCTCTATGCTTCCTACGGGCCTACGATCTGGAGGACTCAGAAAAGTCTGTCTCCTGGAACGAAATCGGGGATTGTTCTCGGGATGTCATTGAGGTTCAGGACTGATATCTG
The DNA here is from genome assembly GCA_003369635.1 of Coleophoma crateriformis. Lineage (NCBI taxonomy): Eukaryota > Fungi > Ascomycota > Leotiomycetes > Helotiales > Dermateaceae > Coleophoma > Coleophoma crateriformis. The sequence goes on along the minus strand of PDLN01000014.1, from coordinate 686,676 downwards.
GTCCTAGAGATCTATAGGGTCTTTGAGTCAGTATGGTACAGTAATCTATGGCCGGCCTTCCTCTGTTTTGTGTCAGTCTACCTTTGGCCAGCCATCTGTGCTCTTTTCTTTGGACAGCCAGGTCAACAGCCTGGCTATCTACGTCACAGCACCGTACCAAATTACCAAGCTAGGTCATCCTTGCGCAGGGAATCCCAATCGCATTTCTTCCCGGCAACCTTGTTTCGATTCGTCCAACTCAGCATTGCGTGCGCACTTTGGCTCTCACGGTATGGGTTACTGGCCATTTGGAAGACACCAACCTAGGGGCGGCCAAAGGGATACTTACTTGTCCATCGGCATATGTCGCGTCTATACGTACTTGAACCATGCATGACTCTTAAAACCACTGTCTCTGCTGGGGTACAAGTTTTTTCTCTGGTGCTTGACTTCTCTACCTGTGCCTCTTCCTCCTCCTTCGTCCAGGTTGATGTCGCTGCTTGCGTCTATGTCCACTCTCCCTGCATTGAGCCTTTTCTATCTCTAAGCCTACCGTCCGCTGTATGTTTGGTGTTGCATCTTGGTTGCCGAGCTTTGCATTATCTCGTGATCTATGTTAAGTCTCATGTATTGGGTTGGCCTACGGAATGGGCGGCTGGATGTTTTCGATGAGGGGTTTCTGGCTTGATGGGGCCTGCGTGTTTGTGGTGTTGAAGGATGATAATTCGGAGGGATCTTGCTGCTTCCGAGAGCCGCAGAGACTCTCTCTGCAGCTCAACGTGATATTCAGAAGATATAATGATAACTCACAAGCAATTTATCTCACAACCCACAATGGTTCCCTGATCGGACAGATGCTCGAATGGTAGGGGTGGTCCAGTTCTTTTTCTCTTTCCCTTTTCTTCCGCCGTCAAGAGTGCAAACCCATTTACGCAGGAAACTTAAAGACTACTTCCGTGAAACGGTATTCTGTTTAAGATAAAATTAAAATAAAGCTTCGGGAAAGAGGTCGCATTCGACAGAGAATTAAGGTGCGAGACAAGCTTTTTGGGGGGGCCCGCGGGGGTGACAGGAGATGGCCTAGAAATCAAGCTGGGTTGTGATTGGGGAAGAGATGGGATCGGGAAGGAGGAGATGGGATGATAATATGCATGCATTGCAGTATTGTGTAGTGTGGTGTGAGGTGGTGTGACGATGGATCTAGGTTACGATGGGAAGGTAGATAGGTGGATGAAGTTGAGTGACAGCGAGCAGGCACATGCGCACGGCATGCTGGCTTTGGTTCTTCACTCCTCGAGCTGGATTGTAGGTGGTACAATCCATGATGGAGATTACGGAGGAATCAGGGATGGGAGGAAGGAATAGATAAATGCAATATGTTGGCGGCCTGGTTCTCCGAGCACACCAAACGGGGGCCTGGGGGGGTAAGGATCTAGGAGGAAGAAGGCCCTGAGCATCGTGGATGTAGTCGCACATGCAATACAAGAATCCATCGAGAGAGGATGCGTCTGTGAGCGAAACAGGAAGGGAATCCGATAGACACAACGGGGAAAAGAGTCGTGCGAGGGTTCTAGACGGGAATAATGGATTGGCGCAGCCGAGTGACAGAGCATGCCTACGCGTTCTCTCCTTCCATCAACGGTAGGATGGTCATCAGTGGCGGGAAAAGCCAGGCAACGTGGTAAGATGGCGGATGTGGGATGTGGAGAGCGCATACGCACGAGGTCGCACGAGTCGCATCTCGGGCTGCTCTATGGTTCCAGGCCTGCTCTGACTAAGGCCGGTGGAGGTTGCTGAGCACCGTTCCAGTCCTGTTCGATGTTGATTGACGGCCTCTTCTCTTCGCCGTTGCGGGGTTTCAGGAAGTCCTCCTGGCTGGCACGTTGGTAGCTAGCCTGCCCATCTCGGAGCCTTTTTATTTTTGACATCGGGTATCTTACGAACTGCATCGATCTCTGTCGGCTGCGCCGCATCTATAGTGCCCTTAAGCCGGTGGGTATCGCCAGCGGAGGAGTCGCCATGCTGGATAACAAGACATCTTACGCGGCGGCAACATTGGAGTGGCCAGAGCAGCAGAGAGGACATGGGGGCGGCCGTGAGTGGTGGGAGCCACGTCGACGTGGTGTGGCCAGGACCAGGAATCGTAAGTTCAGGTACAGTGCAGTGCAGAGCTCTGTTGCCCCATTGCGAGAACAAGCATCGTCGCATCTTCGTACCACAGCGACCGCGCGGATAAGGACAAGGTGCTTACCGTGCGTCTCCCAATTATGGCTCTCAGCTCCAAGACAGGAATGAAGAGGAAGGAAGGATGGCAACAGATTCAGTACGGAGGTAAGCATGCTGTCGAGCCCTGGGTGGACCAGACCAGACAGTTCCATTTATTCATTCGTCCATGCCCCTCCGCTGCTCCTGCTCCATCATCGCCGTCGTCTTCAGCTGGACTTCATTCACAGGCGGACTGTAATGCTACGTGCCGCACCTCACCAGCCATCATCACATCCACGGCAGCGACATTTGCGTTTCCTATAGAAAAGCTTAAGCCGGGCTAGCAGTTTATTTTAAACGCGGCATTGTTCGTCGCCTCCGTTGCTACACCCATCGTCTCCTAACCGTCCCAACTACTGCTGGTAGTGGAGCAGCAGCGAGAGACCCAAGGCTCGGGGAACATCCCAACTTCACCACCAAGGAATTCTGCACAAGCCGACAAGACCTGAAAAGAACGGAGCTACCGGCCTCTCCAGCTTTTCTGCCTTGCCTCGTCCTGGCTCCTCTGCTGTGCTTCCACCTGGATCAACTGGTCTTCGCCTACGAGCCATCCTTCTTCATCTTGACCTGAACCAAATTTCTTGCTCCGTTTTCTTTCCTCCTTCCCCGTCGATTGAATTCTCAGCTTGTTACCCTTCCGCCTCATTCTTCGCTGAACCCTTCGTCGGTCGGGTTTCAGGGCGCCGGGCACGAAGAAGCCGTTAGAGAGCAGCATTATCGCCCCTTCTGCTAGCCTACCGGTATTGCAAACGGTCCAACGAGCTGGGAACCCTGTCGCGCTGATTACGATTTTTGCCTCGCGCCATACGGCAACACGCCGGTCCAGGGCAAGGAACGCAAGGAGAGTCGGGGTACTGCTGAAGAGGAAGGCGAGACGATCAAGATACATCTCAACCAGCGGATCCATTAAACAGACTTCTGGTTCGCGACTTTGAGATTGTCATCGGCATCCCAGCACGCACACCACGTCGCTTCTCGTCATCGTCATTTTCCCACCCCCCGTTACGCCATACTCCGTCGTCGTCCAGTCCTGTTTCGGTTCCCCTAGTACTACTGATCGGCCTCGTGAAACAAGCGGGAACGCCTCAGCCTTCCCTTGGCAGCCATTGTCAAAGCTTCCCTTTTTTGAACTTTCGAAAGCCAATTCTGCTGCATCTGCGCTCTCCGTCTCTCGCGTCGGACCACAATCTTCAATCCTTTCTCCTTCGACCAAGACGGCGACGTGGCGTTGTTCTTATCGGTCCTCCCTCCCCTTCCTCGACTTCAAGCAGAACAACATCTCTTTGACGTTGCTCGCTCCAACCTCTCTCCCTATCTGCCACTCAGAAGCTCTCTTCATCCCTCCCACGTGTCAGCGCCGTGCAGCAATATCAAAAACTGTTGCTTGGCAAGATGCTCACCTTCCGGAGAGCTATCATAGCTGCGGCTTTCTTTCTCACGACCATTTTTCTCCTCTCTCGATCCCATTCTGCAGCACCGGTGCGAGTAACCGCCGACGACCTGGCCAAGGATGTACACGCCAGCTCGGGCTCCTCGGAAGGGGTAACGAAGTCGCCCTCCAATGTCATCCCACCGGCAAATTCGGGGAAGAAGCCCGCCACGCAGCAGCCTCTCCAAGATATGAGCAAAGCCCCATTGAGGGAGAAGCTGGCCTATCAGTTCCCTTACGACGTCGAGACCAAGTTCCCGGCATATATCTGGCAGACATGGAAATACACCCCATCGTCCGGGGAGTTTGGAGAGAAGTTTCGTCCGGCGGAGGCTAGTTGGTCAGAGAAACATCCGGGGTTCGTGCATGAGGTGATCACGGATCAGGTAGCAGTCCACTTGTTGCGACATCTGTATGCTTCGGTTCCGGAGGTATTGGAAGCGTACACTGCTCTGCCGGTACCCGTCCTCAAGGCTGATTTCTTCCGCTACCTCATTCTGCTGGCCAGAGGTGGGATCTATTCGGACATTGACACGCATGCCTTGAAATCAGCAGCTGAGTGGATTCCCGACAAGGTGCCACGATCTTCCATTGGTTTGGTGGTGGGTATTGAAGCTGATCCGGACCGTCCGGATTGGGCGGAATGGTATTCTCGTCGTATCCAGTTCTGCCAATGGACTATTCAGTCCAAGGCTGGACATCCAGTGTTGCGCGATATTGTGGCTCGCATCACAGAGGAGACTCTGAGCCGGAAGAAGAATGGCACTTTGAAGGCTAAGGATAAGAGTATCGTCGAGTTCACGGGCCCTGCTATTTGGACGGATACCATCTTCAGCTTCTTCAATGATGAGAGATATTTCGACATGACCACGAGCAAGGGAAATATTACGTGGAGGGATTTTACCGCCATCAAGACGGCAAAGAAGGTCGGGGATGTGGTGGTTCTACCTATCACCAGCTTCTCGCCGGGTGTGCAACAGATGGGTGCTGGGGATTATGATGATCCCATGGCATTTGTGAAGCATGAATTCGAAGGTAAGAATTTGAACTCTCCCTGTCTAAACACCGCTAACAAATTCTTAGGAACATGGAAACCCGAAAAGGAGCGACATGTTGGAGGAAAGTGAATGCCTCCAATGCGAAAGATGGGACCTCCCACCTGTATATACGGGCCCATCTCGATATCACTTCGCCACAAGTACATATACCTGATGTCCTTCTCGAACTCCTGCATTTCCAGCGTGTTTCTCCATGTCCATGTTTTCCGGCGTCATCAACTGAACAGAAATCGTTTATACCAGCAGATACCGCATCTCTGGTATAATTCATCAAAAGCTCCATACTCGAACGAGATCGAACCAAAAAGCCACATAGTAACGAAAACCGATTAACGGCCATAACCCAGTTCCGAAGACCTATTATCTATTTTCTTTTATCCTCCGCCTCTCAAGTCGTCTTTTCAGCAGCATAAAAACGGAAGCGGCGACCTTGGGAAATCGTGAGACTACCTCGGGACTTGTAACCAATACAAAGTATTGGGGTTCCTGTTTCTTGTCTGGGTGGGAATACCTCGCGAGTCTTTTTCTTCTTCCTTTTCTTTCTCCGTGTGTTCTATGGGATCGACATGTGTCTTGGGCTGCCGAGAGGTTATCTTCCATATTGAAGGTGCAGAGAAAGAGACAGATTGGATCTCTTCTCGGTCCATGTGTCCATCCATCAAAGTGGATTGTCTTTTTTCCTTGAGAAAAGCTTTCACAGACAACCATTACACCGGGGCTCAGAGGGGTATAGACAGTTGAACGGAGCAAAAGAGAAAGGCAGAAGACCTAGTTTTTTCAAGAGCTGAAGTTCTCGGTCCTTTTGTTCTTTTTCGGTCTGTTCTTCCTCTTCCCAGATGCAGGGGAGGTTGAGGCGAGGGCGAGCTCTCTTTTTGTATATCCTCATTTTTGCTTTGTTCTGTTCCCCATAGACCGAGAATCTTTGTGCGTATTCCAAAAGCGAAAGAGGGCGCCATGTAGCCATGTAGGATATATAGGCACAGGGTATGCTACATAGGATAGGAAGGAATTGGACTAAGAAATTACAGAAGTCACCAATTTTCCGACACCTCGATTTTTGGAGTCTTGTTTCATGTGATAGTTGTAACGCTATGTGCATATCTCTGACTATACATGGCGGGGTATGAAAGGTGTAGTGTACAGAATTAGTAGGTAATTAAGGAAGAAATATAAGGTACCAACAGAAAGGAAAGCCGAATATCGACAATAATGGTGAATATACACACACACACAGACAATTGACACACCTGACCTCCCAATTATGCCCTCTTGATTCCGCCAACGCCTGGCTCGCTCGCTCGCTCACTCAACCACTACCCATCCACCATATCACAAGCCTTTCCTTCACTTCTTTCCCTCCAGATGCCACCCCATCACCCGCCGCCAGATCTCGGTCCCATTGCCCTCGATGGTATCGCCATGGCACGGGATGATATTCTTGATCCCCCAGCCATCAATGCGGCGGATGCTCTCGCTGAAGCCCGCGCGATCGCTCTTGCTGAAGACATACCAGAGCATGCGCTTCTGCCAAAGAGCAGAGCCCTGCGCGCCCTGCAGCGCGCCAAACAGCTTGGTGGCCGCGCCGCTGCGCGCATCCTCGCCCGTGCGCGAGTACTGCTCCGTCGCGGGCATGTTGAACAGCAGGTCGGCCTCGATCAGCGTGGCGGTCGGCTTGTGGAAGAAGACGATCTCCTTGTTCGGGTGCGCCGGCAGGTACTCGTACTCGAAGTCCTGGTCGAACTCCCCCGAGATCTTCACCGACGCCTTGTTCTGCGCCGTGAACACCGTCTGGAACTTCACCTCCGTCACCTCCGGGTTCGTCTTGTGCTGCTCGGCTCGCTTCTCGGGGAGGCCTTCCGGCCCGATCACCTGCGCGGATGGAAACGCCGTCGCCCAGCTGGAGAGGAAGATGTGGTGCTCGAGATCGGGCGCGGCGATATACCGCACGTCGCCGCCCATGCTGTTGAGCTTTTGTTTCACCGTCGGTGTCAGTGCGACGGGTGAGAAGACGGCGAGCGAGCCGGAGGTGAGTTTGACTGCGGGGGGGGGAGGTTAGCTTGAGGAATTGAGAGCGAGGCTGCGATCGAGGGGAAGGGAGATAGGGGAAACGTACCAATGGTTGCGCGTCCGCCGAACTTGATCGTTCCGAATCGAAGGAAAGGTACCGAGAGGGTGGTGATGGAGGGGTTCAGGTCCCGGATAACCATCACCTCCTCAGGATTTTGCGGGATCAGTTTCGCAGATGCCATGGTTGCGCGGTGGTGGGTTTGGCCTCGGGGAGCGAGGTTACGGGGAACAATGAGTCGGCCTCTACGTTGCGGTGGTGATAGAGAGATGAAGCGGTGGTGTGAGGTTTTGTAGAGTCTGCACCAAGTCCCGTAGATAGACGAGCTGAGCCAGCGATCAATTGAGAGAGGTCGTGGTTGGGCGGGTGACAGAGAAATGATGTGATCGAGGGTTGCGGTCTCCGAAGAAGCCGGGTTTGCGTAGAGAGGAGAGAAAGCTGAGGTTGTTGATGGGAGGAAAGTCGCAGATGATGTAAAGTTTAACTTGCAGGCGTCGGGTAATAACTGAACGTGGCGGCACAATGACGATGAGAGTTCGCGGTGGGGCGGGGCTCGTGCTTCCGGATGCGGCTGTGCTGGGGCCTCCGCAGAGAGCCTCGGCTCGTTCGTCTTCCGTTAGAATGTCAGTAAGTATGGAAGGTATCCAGATGCTGGATCTTGCGAGCTGGTCGAGTAGAACGGACACAAGAGAGAAAGAGTGCTCCTCAGGATGAAGGCGTGCACTGGGTAACCTGAATCCAGCTTTATATCTCCTCACCCATCTCCAGCCAAAAGCGCCGACGACCGACCGCCGAGATTAATCACTTACACATTTCCTCCGTCAGCAGCCTTCGTCGTCGGCCTGGCCCCTTCTTGCGTGCTGTGCCGAGACGCAGAAGCATCATGTAAGCACGCCTCGTCGCTTCCTACCCCCAATCTCACCCACGCCAGGTATCAGCTGGAGGCAGCCTTTTGGCGGGCGTTGTTCGCGGGTGGGTCGGATGTCGTATGATTTGGAATGCCATTTTCGCCCGTTCTGTCCTCTTTCCGGGGCTTCGTCCGATTTGTCATGAGATAGAGACATGGTCATTGGGAGCTTGGAGATAGGTACTAGAAGCAATGGGGAAAAAAAGGGGGGGGTGGGGTCTTATTTAGGTGCAAGAGTACTTCGGGTAAAAAAACTATAGAGGCCATAATGACAAACTGCAGAAGTCAGAGTGACAAACTACAGAGGCCATAGTGACGAAGGAGACACGGAGCTGCTATTCTAAGAGCTTCAGAACAGTAATAACATAGTAGAGCAGGCTACCAGGAAAATTATACTAAGACTCCTTTTCCAGGAGGTTCCTCTCAAAAGATCAGTCATCTTCTTATTCAAATACCAAGCATCAAGAAAACTTTACTATCACGAGGTTCTCAACTCGTAAGCCGACTAGAGCCATTCAGTCATTCATCCATTCATTCGTTGAATATAAACAAAACATCAAATGGTTGCTGCCCCCCCCCCCAGCACACGCACGAAGCATTCCCTCTACATAATTTATCATCCATTTTAAACAAAGCCCGCTGACCTGCGATCCCGGCAGACATCATCCATGGCTCTTTCCTTGGTTTAACGGAAATAAGATTTATAAGAATAAAAATGAAAAGTGGCAAAGAAATGAAACCTGATCTCATTATCTCACATACTCTTTCGCGAGCGCTGAAAACTGCCCGCATCTAGAGACACGACCCGGAAGCGCCAGCTGCTCTCTTTCTCGTCTGCATTCTGCGGGGATTTTTGGAAACTTGCTCGAGCTCGTGGACCGAACGATGGGCTGGGGCCTATCTTTGAGAATGACTGCTGGGGGACGAAATTCCGGGATGGAGGTCAAGAGCCTTTCTCATTCCTCTTCTGCGTGCGGCATTCGAGGTCATCAAGAGCCCGAGTTCACTTACGCGTGACATATCTGGAAGGCGTGCAAGGTGACTCGGCGAAATGAATGAAGTACATGGATCGGGCATAACCCACGGGGTCTGTCTGTCTGTCTTTCCCCAAGCGCACGCATCACACAACTCCACTTGCACTGCATCACAAAAGCCTCATAGCTTCATGTACCAATCAGTCTATCAGATATTTTATCCATGAATATATATGCCGGTCGTTAAAAGCAGACAAATAGAAATAAAAGGCCTTTGTAAACGAGTGTCCGCCCAGAAGTGAAATAGTGGTTAGTTCTCACGCAGAGCCCTCACGCCTTGGTTTCCTCAGTTCCGTTTCCTAACCCCTCTTTAGTTTCCTGCCTTCCTAACCTTCCTTTTCCCCATGAAAGACTTATGAGATGGGAGCGAATCCGAACTTGGGCCCGGTGGTGGAGAAAACGCCGTAGTAAGCATTGAAGAAGACATCTCCGTCTATCAAGGCATTGAGTTAGTATGTTCCTGGATTGCTGAAGAGAACAGTTGGAATAACAAGGAGGCTTACAAATGTTCTGGGAACCACCACCAACAGATTGCAGACTTCCAAAACAGCTGGATCCAGAATAGGTGCCGAAGTTCATGAGAGAAGCTGGGATGGTTGCGTAGTACGTTGGGCCGATCTTGAAGGAGAGCGTGGGGAGGGTTGCGCTGCAAGGGAAAATATATCCTCCGGCACTTGAGGAGTACGATGCTCCGGAAACTTGAGCGTACTGTTTCCATAGTCAGCTTGCAAAATCTTATGTCTCGGCAGTTTGGAAGGTATCCAGTGCCTGGATGGGTAGCATGGACTTACGTAGGCGGAGACCATGGCGTCGGCAGTCAGAATGAGAGTGGTTCCAGTATCGGCAATACCGGTCTGGCCGCTGATGGTGTGCACCGTTGAGCTACTTCCAATCTTGTATCCAGTGGAGGGGAACTCCCAGAATCCATTGGAGCTGTCGACGGTGGCATATTCTGAGATATGTCAGTGATTAATCAAGCGACGAGTTGAAAGAAATGGTGATGTAGGTACAAATCCACGCATGAGAAAAGACAAGGAGCAAATAAGGGGAGATTGGGATTCGATGAGGACATAATTATACATACCAATGGTTCCAGTGTAGTGAGAGCTATCGGTGTAACCAAAGTCGTAGGCTCCGTCCGCATTGAACGGGAGATAAGCTGCAAACAATGGGGCATTCAGACTAGCTTTGGCGTTGGTGAAGAATGTCTTTTGCTGAACTGGGCTGACAGTGTTGATACTGTCAAAAGCAAGACCAACGAGTCCATCTGATAGATCGCTCACAAACGCTGATGAGACCTTTTTAGCGAGCTCAACGGCCTGCTTCTTGACGGTGGTGCCTCCAATCACAACAGTATCAGTACCTACGTTGCCACTTGCTCCGGATCCATCAGCGTAGGAAATGTCCCACGTGTATCCGGAAAGTGCACTGTAGGTGGTACTCTTGGTTGAGGTATAGTAGCTGTGACCACTACGGCTTGAAGCTGCGAGTTGGGATGAGAACACCCAGCTGTATAAAATCAGATACGGCTCTTAAGGAGCTTCGCCTTAAACTTACAGATCAGAGCTACCAGTGTCAAAATCCAGGTTCAGTGATTGTCCACCAACTGACACCGGAACCTGAAAAAATGTTTAGCGCGGGCTCGAAAGAGCTGTAAAGGCCAGAAGAGTACCCACCAAGTATTCCACACCACCAGCTGGAGAAGCAGGAGCAGTGCTGTCCTGACGCTTCTCGAGGCCGTAGAACTCGCTTGGCATCTCCCGAGTTGGGGTCAAGCCGTGCTTAGCATAAGCCTTGAGAAGCGCAGCAGTCCCATTGCGGACCAAGTTGCTGTTATGCACTGCAGGCACGCTGAAAGTGGGGAGACCAGAAAGCTCCGCAGCTGGAGCTGGCGCTGGAGCAGCTCGTGCGGCAGCAGCTAGTGCCAGGATGGTGGTGATGGAGGAAAGCATATTGACAAGCTTGGGACTGGGGAGGTAAACAAGAGAAGTGCAAAAGCGAGTGAGGATGAGGTGAAGAGTTAGAATGAGGAGCGACACCGTCCATTATATAGGAGATGATGATAGCCGTGATGCTCCAGTATCACTTCCTACCACCCATGGCATGGTGGACACCAGCAGAGCAGAGTGGGCAAACAACCACTTGATTAGAGCTAGTTCAAGGGTCGATCGGGGACTAGTAACCCTTGAACAGATCACCTGTATCGGTCTCCCATAGGCTCAGGTCTAGGGTATAGCAATAAGCTTTCGGAGACCTCGATCGTTCAAAGAAGGAGATGTGAGAGAGTAGGGTCATGATTTGCCAACCTGCCGTTCTCGAAGGAATGGCTACCACTCGGCTGCTAAAAGTTCGGATGTGCGCCAAGGACCTGCCAAAGATCGACATTCAAATCTGTGGCTGCTGGTCGTTCAAGCTGCGCTATCATTGACCACAATCGAAATGAGGGTCGAAACATTACCCGCCCTAAACCCCGTAGCGCGGCTGAACATTCGAAAGGCATTGGCAACAGAGGCGTCAGGTCGCTGCTGAGAAACACAGGTGCTTCCCGCCCGTGTGTCAAACTTGGCTTCAAGCCTGAAGAAATCACTATCCCAGCCATAGCATCATGATGAACTGAAATGTCGACTTGTCTGTAAATGGACGACGATAGGTTGCGAACTTCCCAGGAGGATTGCCGAGGTTCCTCTTTCATTGTGCTGAGGAGTCTAGGGCCACTGATGATGCGACAGCTCCATATTGATCTTTACTCGCCCATCTCCGATGCTGTATGAGCTGTTGGGCTCCACGCCGGGACAAGTATGTCCCAGCAAGGCTAAGCTTTAGAGCAAGCGGTTGTCCCGTATACCCATACGCCGTATTCCGCAGGAACGATCTCATCGTCGGCTATGGTTGAAGTAAGCTTGTTTATGTCCTGCAGCCGCGGATGTAGACCCTGAGATAGGAAGGTGCGCCCCCTGACCTTCGCCCAAGTGCCGTGTCCGACAAAGGTCGTTGGCGTGCACAATATCGCCATCTGGCTTAAGTGACAGGGAATTGCATGGACTTGGATTTGGAGCTACCAATCAGCCCGGATATGGCAAGGAAGCGTTCGCGGAGCTGGTTCTCCTCAATTTAAGCATATGGCCACCCCCTGGACCGAAGGACATCCTCGGTCCAAAAGCAGAGTTGAGGAAAGAAGTAGAGGTATAGTGCTCTAGCTTAATTCGCTAAGAGTGGAAGGTGGTTGGCAGGGAGCAGCGAATAGGCGTCTCCAGCCCATCCGACGCTTGGCTCCGAGGCGCTCTTCTGGGACACTAGAGCTTTATCAAGGCCGTTCAAATGCTTCTAAGTGTACCGGGTCCAAGGATAAGTCATCTCATCCCCACGGACACACATTTCAGTTGCAAATACTTTGCAATCCGAGACAAGTCTGTTATCTATTGGTGCCACCGGGGCGGTTCTCGTCTTGCATGACTAGAATCCATTCCCGTGGTCTGACGACAACATGCTGAATGCAGAGGGAAGATCATCAGTTCTTGGTAAACCAGGCAGCATGCTATATCGCTCAGTGCTATGAGAGGGTGCTTAGCTCTCGTACTGGGGCCTTCGTGTGGGGCACCCATCCTGGAATCCGTGATAGCAACCGTTCGTGAAGGATCTGTATGCCTGCTGGAGGATTTATATGGCCGTCGAAATAGTTAAATGCCATCTGACGGGGGACCAGACTTGGTCGAAGAGCGAGTTCCCTTTAGGGCAGGCGATGAAGGCTTTGTGTCTATAATAAGCTTTGCGTTATGAGAGTGGCGAGAACCCGAGTCGCAATCTCAAGCCAAGCACGGTACCGATGGTTTTAATTGGGAAGGAGGCCAAGTTATAGAGCTTTAACGAATCATGAGGCTTTTTGAGTAAGCCTCTGGCATTCGTTTTCTGAGGCTTGTCACGCTTGCCCTATACTACGTGGCGGAATGGCTTGATCGCCAGAGCTTACCTCAAGGGGAATGTGGAATCTGGCTAGAAACAGAAGGTCTTCACGATTCTATCAATTACCCAAATAGGTGCTGCAAGCCTTTATGGTTAGTGTGTCTGTTTCGAAGGATTTCACGTAATAGTTGAGAATCAAGACCATGAATGACGTGACAAGACGCAAAAGCAGTTGAGCTGACAGTGTCATTGACAAAATATCAAAAGGAAATACATGCTTTATACCCTTGAGGCTGAGCAGATGCCAGCTCCAAGGTAATCCTAGAGTGATTGCCAGACCTCACTGGACAGTTGAAGGCGAATGGATAGGCTGGGTGGGGTTGGCGACGATTGTAACAGCATAATTCTTGTGCTCGCCCAGATAAATAACTAGACTTGCCCAGTATCGTAGCGGGAGCACGGCTGATGCCGCAGAGAACCGAAGTCAGTGTAGCACCAAGCCAGATAACACTTAATCATCTTGTGCGTCATAAGGGGCTATCTGTCACAAGTCGACATATTGAACACGATATACACGATATGGATTAAGTTCAAAACTTCTTCCCTTCTTTGTACAGCACCAAAACTCCAGCAATGCGGTAATCTTCTCTACTTATTCAGACAAGCTCATCGGTACTCGTTCTTTCGTGGTCCCACGGCGCGATGTGGGGGGTTATTGGTATTTGCCATCATGCGGATTGATCTAGCCTCTGCTCTTGGTGTTGAGAATCAGGGCAACGATGAGACTGTACTTCAGTTAGATCTTGACCTGGACATCGAACAGAAGATTCCTTACCCATAGAGACCCAAGACTTCTCCGAAAATCAAGATGAGGACCATGCCAACGAAGATCCTTGATTGCAACATGTATGATCGAACGCCCATATCACCAACAACGCCAATGGCATAGCCAGCAGCCAGACCGGTCAATCCAACAGACAACCCGCACGCGAGATGCATAAAACCACTATATCGACTGTCAGCCACGCCAAGTTTAGTGGTGACCTGTATCGGAGAATGTACTTGAACAGACTGTAGGTCTTTTCTGGTGGAGGACCCATATCACTTGCTATCAAGACCGCAATAACCAGAGAATAAACCGCAATGATACCGGACATGACGACAGGAATGAGGGACTGCAGAAGTGAATTCGTTAGCCAACTGATAGGACACTGTTGATCCTTCTCGTCCACGAACCTTCATGATCAAATCTGGTCGGAAGGTACCAACACCGGAGATACCAATCCCCGACTTTGCTGTACCGTACGCAGCTCCGGCACCTGGGAAACCATATTAGCAGATCCACCACAAATGATGCGTGTAGCTCATACATCCAAAGATCATTGCGCAGGCAATGCCCGCCTATTGAAGCTATCAGTCTGTTGTGCTCCATGTTGACAAACTTGCTACACTTACCATCCCAAAGAATGGCGCGAACTTCGGCGCGAACTCAGAGTCTTTCATGATGCTATGTTTCTTCTGCCAGGAGCGAGTGGATAGTATTGGCGAGCAGAATGCGTAATCTCGAAGTGACGTTGGAGTAGGAGTGCATCCTCGCAGAGCTCGAGGTGGAGCTAGTACGATACAAGAAATCCCGCTAAGGGTGCATAGCAGAGTTATCACATGACCAGCTGGTCTAGATTTCTTCTTTTTTTAACACAACCTTATGGTTGTCGTCACTCCTGACGAATCCGAAATTCGATGGTAGCATGATGTGACTAAAGCCGGATTTTATTCACATTTGATGTGTTTAGTTTGGTACTACTGCGTTAAGCATGAGTGCAATGCGCGTCGTCTTCGCATATTTGATGTTCCTCTCCGACTTTCTGCGCTAATGACCGAGTGGGAATCCTAAGATCTCAGAATCCTGTACCAATATCATAATTACCTCTTCCCTCCCCACCCCAGAGCATTCCACATCGAGCTGTCGCCTGCCTCAATATCCCAATGCGCCTCGTGGCCAGCGACATATACATCCGCGACTGATAGTTAGAGCCATAGGAGCCATCGATCGTCGAAACGAGCCGCTTAAAGCAGTCTCACCTAGACTGAGGAGTCCGCAAGTCATACCGCATCGCTAAGGACATCTACAAGATATTAGTCGACCTATGACGGTATTCCGTCGGCGTCGACACACAGGATAAAGGGCTGTTCTGATTTTGGGACAGAAGCCGGGGTGGCCCTCGGCTTCGAGTTGTGGGTGTTCTCCTTCGACAACAACGTTTAGCCGGTTGGGCCGCGGAATAGATACTGATAGGAGAACAGTGAGCGGATAGAATGGCAGACTATCAAGGTCCTCGAGGGAATGGCTCTCGTAATGACTATGGCAGTTCTTCGAACTATCAGCGTGAGGCCGCTTTCTCAGACATATTCGGCGCTGCCCCTCCACCAGGTCGATCTCAAACCATGAATTCTTCAGTTGCACCACCAGCGCCTATGGTTCAAGGACGAACGCATACGATGGGAGCTGGAATTACGCCGAACGGTATGCAACCAAGACAGCCACCGCCGAGACCACAACAGCCAGGTTACCCACCAAATGGAAATATGCCCAACGGCGGTGGGATGGCTAATGGCTACCACCAAGGACCCCGACAGCCTCAACCTGGGCAAGTTTCTTCGCAGCCTCAGCCTCAATATCTACCCCAACAGGCTCGCTCAGATCGCCGTCCGTACCCTGCTCCACAAAGAGTCGACCCGCGTGGTCTTCCTCCACAGCAATACCCCCCTAGAGCTCCTCCACAACAACAGCGATTTTATCAAGGCAATGGTCCAGCTATGAATTCAGATCCTTATCGTTCACAGTCAATGGCGAGCATGCAGAGACCGCAAATGTATCAGCAACCGCAGAGCTCACTCGCCCAAGCACCAGCGAGTGCATTTAGACAAGGCCCTTATCAGCAACACTCATCCCGAACGACTGCGCAAGGCAGAGTAGTGCCAGAAAGACACGATGATCGAACCATGTCTTTAACAAGCTACCCCCAAGACCGTGACCAACATCAGACAATGAGTGGCAGAGTTATTCCGAATAGAAGAATGTCTGGAGGACAGCCACAGGAACTCCAAGGCAATGGATATGCAATTCCAGGTCCGCGCAGCCCAGCAACCCAGACGCGAACATCCAGTATGGCTTCGACTGCAGTTGCAGACGCAGGTCGTACAATGTCTATGGCTTCTACCATTGCTCCTTCAATGACGCCAACCGATGGGGTAGATTCTCTGGGTCACCGAACTTCCGTGGCAAAATCTGTTAGCAGTGGCACGGCACCACGCCAGAAATCACCCTTGGTGTATCCGGCCTTACTCTCGCGCGTTGGTGAATGTTTTCGAGAAAAGATCGTGGTCGGGGATCGTACAAAGAACGATCTCACTTATAAAAATGCATTCAGTGGTGCGGAGGCAGTCGATATCATTTCGTATATCATCAAGACCACCGATCGAAACTTGGCTCTACTGCTTGGACGAGCACTCGACGCACAGAAGTTTTTTCACGATGTTACCTACGACCACAGGCTGCGTGATTCGGCGACTGAGATGTACCAGTTCCGTGAGACTATGATGGATGAACCGCAGGAAGGCCCAGAGGTCAATGGAGTCTTTGTGTTGCTTAGTGAGTGTTATTCGCCGACTTGCACACGCGACCAACTCTGTTATTCGATTGCATGCCCCAGAAGACTTGAGCAGCAGTCACGATTAAACCTGAAACCGCAACCTGGATTGCGGAGAGAGAAATCCCAAGCAAGTTTGCACGATGCAGATGAGCCTGATGAGCAGAAGCTTTGGATCAACACCGTTTCGCAAGAAGTTGCAGATAGTGTCAGCGACCGCGAAAAGAAGCGACAGGAAGTCATTTCCGAGATCATGTATACGGAGAGAGACTTTGTAAAAGATCTCGAATATCTTAGGGATTTTTGGATTATTCCATTGCGCTCTACAAACCCTGCCTCTCCAATACCGGAGTCACGAAAGGAGAGGATCGTTAAGACAATTTTCACCAATATCGTGGATCAACCAAGTATCCATGCAGTCAGTTCAAGATTTGCAGATTCCTTAACTGAGCGGCAACGCAAGCAACCTGTCGTATACAGCATTGGAGACATATTCCTTCAGTTTGTGCCACAATTTGAGCCCTTCATTGTCTACGGTTCGAATCAACTAGCTGCGAAGTTTGAATTCGAAAACGAGCGCTCCCTGAATCCATACTTCTCCAAATTCGTGGACGAGACCGAGCGACGAAAAGAGTCACGAAAATTGGAGTTGAACGGTTATCTGACCAAACCAACTACACGTCTTGCTCGTTATCCGCTTCTGCTTGAAAACGTTCTCAAGTACACAGAAGGGGAGAATCCGGACAAGGACGACATTCCTAAAGCTATGAAGATGATTCGTGATCTGCTGACCCGAGTTAACGCCGAGTCTGGAAAGGCAGAGAATAGATTCAACCTCAGAAGATTACACGAGCAACTTCGATTCCGACCAAACGAGCGTGTTGATCTCAAACTCACTGATGAGGGGAGAGAACTGATTTACAAGGGGACGTTGAAGAAGACACCCACCGACCCAGCCGATATTCAAGCCTATCTCTTTGATCATGCAATGCTATTGGTTAGGGCAAAAATGGTCGGGAAGAAGGAGGAAGTGAAGGTCTACCGTAGACCTATTCCACTTGAACTCCTCGCTATTCGTGAGATGGAGGAAGTGATGCCAAAATTCGGAGTTGTGAAGCGACCATCTTCAAGCTTAATACCAGGAGCAAAATCTACAACAAGTGAATCTAGCAAAAAAGAGGGGTGGCCGATCACATTCCGACATCTAGGCAAGGGCGGATATGAGCTCACACTGTATGCAAACACTCAAGGCGCGAGGAAGAAGTGGATGGAGTTCATTGGTGAACAGCAAGGCTTGCTCCGTAAACGGGGCGACTTTTTCAACAGATCTGTGCTCTCAGGCAATTTCTTCACGACATCCAACAAAGTCAATTGCCTTGCACCATTTGACGGTGGACGTAAACTAATCTATGGTACTGATACTGGAATTTATGTCTCGGACAGGAGGTCGAAAGATGCTGCTGCCAAACCCGTTCGGGTTTTGGATGCGACGAATGTCACACAAATCGATGTTCTCGAAGAGTATCAATTACTTTTGGTCTTGTCTCAAAAGTCACTGCTGTCATATCCCCTATCGGCACTCAACCCGAATGAGCCTGCACTTTCAAAAAGACCGAAGAAAATTCAGAGTCATTGCAATTTCTTTAGAACTGGCATTTGTTTGGGCCGACATCTTGTTTGCTGCGTCAAGTCTTCAGCGTTGTCAACGACAATTAAAGTCTTTGAGCCTAACGATGCAATGTCCAAAGGGAAGAAACAGAAAGGATTCAAGATGTTCAACAGTGGTCAGGATGAGCTTAAGGCTTTCAAAGAGTTCTACATCCCCACCGAGTCCTCGTCGATTCACTTCCTTAAATCGAAACTCTGCGTGGCCTGCGCAAGAGGCTTTGAGGTTGTCTCACTTGAGACCCTGGAGACACAATCCCTCCTTGATCAAGCGGACACATCGTTGGACTTCGTCGCGCGCAAAGAAAACGTACGCCCGATACATATTGAGCGACTCAATGGAGAGTTTCTGCTCAATTATTCCGAATTTTCATTCTTTGTTAACCGTAATGGTTGGCGAGCAAGACCTGATTGGAGAATTGACTGGGAAGGCCAACCGCAGAGCTTTGCACTCTCATATCCTTGGATACTGGCCTTTGAGCCAAACTTTATTGAAATCAGAAACATTGACACAAATGCAGTGCACATTGTGCCGCATCGCAATATTCGTATGCTTCATACCAGTACTCGCGAGGTAAGACCGTTCATTCTCATATGATTTGATTGCGTGGCTAACACTTATCAGATCATTTATGCATTCGAGGATGAGCGAGGCGAAGATGTTGTGGCAGCTATTGACTTCTGGCTTGCTGGACGTAAACCTGAAGCTGTACAAGCTCAGCCTTCAAACAGCCCCCACGCCTCCACACATCCTCGTTAGCCGACGATATCCAACGATTCAAATGACCTATTCAAACGTGGACCACATGCGACCTTCTTCTAATGCAGCTGCTTTTACATGTAATGGAGATCTTTCCACGACTATCGAGTTTTTCTTGGGTGTGCGGGCCACAGCCACGTGCATTTGCGAGTTTCTCACGATGGACACCATTGTAGTGTTCTCAACGATGAATGCGATGTGGTGGGTGGAATGCTTGTCTTTAATAGTGGCAACTCAGCGATTGGCGTCAAGGGGATTCTGGGTTTAGGCACATCTCTGTACATTGGCCTGTAGTCCTACGAATAGATCATACCACTTGAACATCGCAGGACTAGGCTTGCAGTAGCTACGGTGATTTGCCCCTGGATATGTGCTTCCGGGCTCCCCTTATCCTGTTTGACATGGTTACGAGATTAGCATCTCGGAGAGGCCAGATCTAACCTGTAGCATTACTTATGATGAACCTCGCAAGTGACTGAGCCCGTCGATCCGACACCATCGGTTCTGTATTTGGGGGCGATAATCCAGATATCAGACCGAAACACGGTAAGTGGATCGCTCGCCCGTTTCAGCCTCGTGCCAGCCTTCTACAATCAAGACACTTCGTCTCGCACGAGTCTGTTCATCGCCTCAGGACAAAAGTTATCATGCAGCGATGGGCGTTGATGATCCCGACACACCACTGGAGCGACCGAAGTAGCCGTGCATGATACAAACAAGGAGATCTGGGGAGACAAATTTAGAGCGTCCCACTCGGGTGGTTCGGGAGCCACCATGCAGACGGAAGCTTGCACGGCCTGTGGACCAGGCATGACACAACTTGCCATCCATTGAAACGTGCGACGGCGCGGGCCCAACCCCGAACACCCTGCGTTGCCGCAGCGGATGTTACGCTCGGAAGGCAAACAATCCTCCGTAAAACTTCGCCGAGGGTTGGGTCTTTGTGGTTGGCAGGAAACAAGTTAACAGATCGATCACTTAGTCTGGGGGGTTGACCAGACGGTCCGCATTGATGCTGCTCCGGAGCTGCTGGTTGACATCCGCTATCCTGAAGCGCCGTATGGATCTTTCCTCCCGCGCCGGTAGCCAAACATATGCCTCCACGGGCGCTGAATCCGTGCCTTCCCGCTTGCATTAACGGGCTCGATCGAGCTCATTTGGTCTGGACCGTTTGGGAGCTTGAAGCTTCTGTGATTCCCTGTGTCGTATGTTTGAGGAAAAGTCATTCAAACATGGCATCGGGTTACTTAAACATTGCTTCTTCTGCTCCTCCTCCACTCGTCCCGCTGATCTTGGGTGAAATTCTACACGATTGATTCGACTAATTCACTGTACTCCGTCCTCCAACTATTCTTTTCTTAGTCCATCGCCTATCATATCTCTCAAAATGGCCTGCTACTGTGCAAACTACTATGTAGGTGTTTCTTGAGATTGTCTTCCGGGCAAACATGTTTCTCAGAACTGACATCATCGCTAGGGCTCGATCAACTGCCACAACCAAGTCTCTAAGTTTGGTGACAGATGTGCTCTCTGCCTTGTAAGTACTCAACACATCCACCACCCCGATAATAGAAGTATCTATATTTACATCATACTGCAGTCATCATATTCGCAATCTACAGTTGCACGCGCCATGCAAAACGGCATTCCACAAGCAAGTGAGCAGTGGGTAGCAAACACGCACCGGGAACAACTCCGCCGCGATGAAGAGAAGGTCCGAAGACAAAGGATCTCTCGAACCACTAGCTCATAACTCAGTTGCCCGCGTTGATCTTGGGAGGCATTCAAGTCGTTTTTGCAGCATGGGTATAGATTGGGATCCGGCGTTCTTCGTTTTACTGTCATCTTTGATGAGATGATGGCTGGGTGTGACTGGATCATGCTGATGATTTAATGATCTGTTGGACATGGGACGAGGTCTAAGGACCTGGGGAGTTCAAAATAAGCCGGCCCAGGAAGGTCGTGAATCTCTTTTCATGGCTGGGCCATGCTTTGTGTGGGTATATCAAAACACCAGTACATATATAATTTACAAACCACCTTCGTTACCTCATTTCCATTGGTCTCGTTCCCCGATTCCACCCATACAACGCCAAATCCCAGTCATAAGTACAAGCCGAAAGCACATCCACCCACGACAGATCTCTTGTTCACCATTGCCGCCTCTTGTACGCTCCCAGCATCCCTTCCTCAGATCCCTCCATGATCTCTTCTTTAATTCTCCTCCGTCTTTCTGCCCTGCTCAGTGGCTTTTCAGAACCAGTCTCCGCCGTAGTTGCCTGCTGAACTGCCTCTACTTGCGGTACTTCATTGTCCGGAAGAAAGTCGGCTCTTTCTGAAGCATCGTCTTCTCCGGGAGCAGTAGCGTCCTCCAAAGCGGGTAGCAGTTTGGCCATATCCAGGATCTTCTGTGTACTCTCCGATGGATGTCGCATCTTGGTTGGCTTCTTCTTTGGTTCTTCCACAACATTCTCATTCCCGGCCATCTTAACCTCTACAATTTGCGCATCATTGACCTTCTCTTTCGTGTCAGCCCCATCTGCATCGGCGAATTGCTTTGGAAGATATATCAAGTCATGCGTCGGTCTAGGTTTCGGCTTGATGGCTTTTCGGATATCGCGGACAGTTTGTTGTTGAAGTACATAGCCACTCAGGAAGAGCGCAGTGGTGAAGAGAAAGACTGCCAGAGAGAAGATTAGAATCCCAGGAATGCACGTTGTGATTGTGGATGTGGAATGACGCGACAAAACATACCGATAAAGGAAGAGATCGCGACCGAGACCTGACCTGACGTAACGAGCATCTTATTGCAAATATGGCGTTTTAAAAGGATAACCACGAGAAAAAAATTCTTTGGTATTGGGGTTGATTTGATCGTGTGCTTGTATGTACAGATTCTGAGCTGGTGCAGTCCAGCCTTGAAACAGGCCCGATGTAGTAATCCCGTCAATAACCCTGACCCGGCAACAATCGCGATAACAAAAAAGATTCGCGACATCCAAGCCGCGATGCACAGCTCCACAATCTACAAGTCCAGCTCCTGACATTCGATACGCCCCTCACGACGAAGCCGTGTTCTCAACTCCTGCTCTCTTGCTCCCACGCAATCCGCCTCCGCGATAATGGCGAATCATCGAGCCGACGAGAAACGATTCCTTGATGACCGTGGCAACTCAGGCCCCTTGGCACCGAATGGACTCAACCCCGCGACCATCATGGAGAAGCCCGTCGTCGATCGGATAATCGACTGTTACTTTTGGAAAGACCAGTGTTTCGGTGTGAATGAAGCCGATATCGTGAGCAGGGTTGTGGATCAAGTGCACTTCATCGGTGGCACGTACGGCGACTCACAAAAGCCATCACCATTCCTCTGTCTTGCCTTCAAACTCCTCCAACTAGCCCCGAGCGACGACATCCTGAGGGAGTATCTGGACTTTGGCGGTGAGAAGTTCAAGTACTTGAGGGCGCTGGCTTGCTTTTACATCCGCATGACGAGGCAGGCGAAGGATGTTTATAGGTTCCTGGAACCTTTCTTGCCGGACTCGAGGAAGTTGAAGCAAAAGAGGAGGACCGGCACGACGTTGACGTATATGGACCAGTTTGTGGATGATCTCTTGACTAAGGATCGAGTCTGTGCGACGACCCTATATAAGATGCCGAAACGGGAGATTTTGGAAGATCTAGAGGTCAGTATTACTGTCAATCATTGTGTTGACTTCCAAGTTCTCACTGACACTTTTTTTTAGGTCCTTGAACCGAGAGTCAGCGCCTTAGGAGATATTGAGGACCTGTTGGACGGAGAAGATGTTCAAGAGGTTGATCCAGATGCTGCTAGAGAAGATGATTCAGATGTAGAAATGTCCAACAGGGAGCCAGCAGACGAGCGAGAAGACGAGCGGTCCCCAGAAAGAGCTTCTTCATGACACAATGTTCCAGGCGAAGAGAATTCCTCGTATGGGGGAGAAACCTGATGATCAGACGGAACGGCTTGGAGGTCGTCCCGGACTTACCTTCCATGGTTCAGACCCGAGCACGCGCACCCCAGGAACAAGTCTTTACCACGCATGGCTAAAAGGACGATACTACATGACAATACAGTCAAGGTTCATGAAGGAGCTTGGAAAAGAGGCACAGGTAGATCAGGAAGTGTTATGCAGGACAATCAAGCCTTACTCCCAATCAACTTGACTATGCTTGAGCGCAGGTGTTGAACACCTAAATCGGTTACTACAAGATACAAAATAATTTATGATAGCAATCTATACAAATTCCATTCCACGTCACGAACGCCTGGCGTATTACAACAGTCACCAACAAAATGTCAGACCTTTAGCAATCCTGTCCCCAATTCTGTTTGATCCACTCAGCCAAAAGTTCTGTGAACCCATCTTTCAAGTAAGGTAGCACGTCCCCTTTTGTATATTTCTCTCCTGTGAATGTCAAGGCAGCCAAGACCCATGGCGTTATGAAATCAATAAACACTAGGTCAACCTTCTCAGGTGTCTTCTCGGGAAATTCAATACGAGACTCGATACAGTTGGGTACTCGGTAAAATGTGAGTGGTGAATGGACTGTATCATCTCCATCATCTCCAAGTTCGTCTTTTGTAGTGTAGCCAGGGACGAGATCTGGGGTTGATAGATCTCCGAGAGGACTTTGAGGACCAGGATTGTATACTTCTGGCTCTGGGATGATATCGCTTTTGATTGAGATATGTTCGGGTGAGGTCAGTTGAGACTTCTGTAAACCGGCAGCTTCGAAAACAGGTCCGCCATTGTTGATGAGCCTCAAGAGCTGCGAGGCTGACACGTAAGGGACGTCTTTGATATAGACGAATTTGCTAATGAATGGTGATACGATGTAGGTTGTATCACGAGTGAAAGCACCTTTAAATATGTCAAAGCGCATTGCTCCTGTATTTGTGAGCGCGATTCTCGGTACTCCCTTTCTCTCTGGCAGATGGACAAGTTCAGGAAGCACACTATCTTGAAGCCATGTAAAGAGACTATCGTTGCTGGGAAACGGTGCTCTGTTTAGCCAGAAGTCTTTCGGAGCACAGCCATAGTTGTGATCGAGTTCAAGTGTCTTTCGCGCATCACGAATTGATGCAGAGACGTTCGTTCCATGCTCCGTGGGAAATGACGACTCATCGAGGCCAGTGTGATAATAATATCCAAGGAGATTGTTATCGATATACCTTCGTGTGAAGGAGAGACCAGCACTCTCAGAAATCTTCTCAAATTCTTGTTTGCCTTTGATTCTGATTCCGTCAAGAGAGGCCCATCCAATAGTCTCCATGTAGCGCCCGGCCTGTAAGCCATAAGAATTTGCGTCGTACTTCGCAACATCTCGAATATGGCTGTGGCCTCCAAAGAACTGAATGGGAGTATCCCAGTTTTGTCCTCGAATCGCCTTGTAGAGTGCCTTGTACTCTGGTCCATGCAAAGTGACATGACCAATGACAATGAACATGTCTGTATCTTCTCGTATGGCGTCTTGAAACCATTGTTCTTGAATGGTCTTTTCAACCGGTTGTACCACCGTATTATTTGCATTTCCTGAGAAGTCGAAAAGGAAGCCAAATGCTACTACACGAATTCCTTGATTCTTCGTGGTGAACTTTCGGTAACGTTGCGCCATAGGAATCTGCTCGCCAGTCTTAGGATTGATATAATCTAAGTTCGATGCAATGTATTTGCCTGGGAAATTGGGGACTGTGTTTGTATATTCCCTTGCTGCTGCATCCGCCTGGTATAACTCATGGTTCCCTGTGCATATGATGTCGATGTCCTGCTGGCCGAAGATATCGTAGGTATACTGGCCTTTAGGATTCGAGGCATCATATAACCCATTCCCCTCAATACGATCGCCGGTATCAATAAGTAGCAGGTCCCTCCCTTCCTTGTCCGCCTTCTCTCGCATCCGGTTTGCGAATGAAATATAATCCCCCCAATCAGCAGAATATTGTGGCCTATAAACATGTTAGCTTCACCTCAGATCCACGCACCAGCCCGAACTCACTCTTGCAAATGGCCTGCATGCCACCCGTGGGTATCTGTCGTTTGCAAAAAATTCAACTGGCCCCATGTTAAAGGTCTCATAGGCGCTGCGACTGGCGATGGAGCAGATGGCTGTGCCCCGGCGGTGAGGGATGGTAACAAGGACGACAAAAGCCATAAGAGGCTTCTTCGGCTGTATCCCGCCATCTTGATAGTCCTTACTGGGCAGGAAGGACCATATGAGAAGGGAGTTGTAGGTGTTTTGGTTCTGGCTGCAGCCCTGGTGACCGATGTCTGGGATGCATCTGGTACCTGGATGGATAACTTAAGCCGCATGCTGTACTGTAAATCCCGCCGTAGCGATAAGATAAGAGCTTGCACGGCAACTGAATGTGACCCACAACGCAGTTTGAGGGCAAATTCAACACGACGGTTCACTTCATGCACGCCTGACCAGACTCGACTTCAGGCCATGAGTCTAACTCTCACTCAGGGGAACCCATTCGTCCTCCTCTCGTCTTGGCCTGGACTACCTCTATAACGGCCCGCAGTATCAATGGCCACTATGGTCACTCGGACCGCCAGCAAAAATATAGAGCCATCTACGAACTCCAAACACCATTGCACACAAAATCACGGATTGTGAGCGGTAGACTCCACAACATCAGGCTGAAAGCCTTATAATGGAGGAAAACGTCGTGCGCAATCTTGTGCGTGCTACGCGCAGCCGCTTAAAAACCGATTACTTCAATGCCTTTATATCCACTACAGACCCGAGTGCCATCACTCGTGATGGACTACGTGAGAGCAATAAATTGGGAGCAGGTATTTTCGGCTTGACTGGATATATTCAGAGCAACATGCTAAAAGTTGGCAGATTACCGTTTCCGTCCTGCATTGGGTGCGCTTCGACTAAAGGGTCGGCTCAAGCTTCTCGCCGTGAAAGACAACATCAGTACAACCCAGCTTCCAACAACATGCGCGTCCGGTATCCTTCAAGGCTACCAAAGCCCATTTGAAGCTCATGTAGTGGAGCGTTTATGCGATAACGATGGTTGTCTTATAGTTGGGAAAACAAATATGGATGAATTTGGCATGGGTTCCCACTCGTTGAACTCGTTTTCCAGTCCCGTCATCAATGGCTCAAGTCTCACGCGAGATACCACGCAAGCACTCTCAGCAGGAGGTAGTTCTGGTGGAAGTGCGGTGGCGGTGCAAGTAGGTCAAGCCTTCACGGCTCTTGGGACTGATACTGGGGGCTCAGTCAGGCTCCCTGCAGCTTATACAGGACAATGCGGATTCAAGCCATCTTATGGACGAGTATCTCGTTGGGGCGTAATACCGTATGCCAACTCATTGGACACTGTGGGATTCTTCGGACGGTCAGTAGCAGATGTGTATCCGGTATATCGAAAAGCAAGCATGCCTGATGATCGAGATCCTTCGTGCATCAGCTCAGCTACACGGATTAGATCACTTTCACTTAGGTCGCGGCAGAGGAAGAAAGCTCGAAATACAAAGACTGGCGCGAAGGAGGATCTTTCAGAATTGAAGATTGGCGTGCCTGTGGAGTACAACATCGAAGAATTAGATCCTGCTGTACGTACCGCATGGAAGAAAGTTCTTGAAATCCTCAAGGAGCAAGGTTGCAAGATTGTCCCTGTTTCGTTACCCATGACCAAGCATGCTCTTTCCGCATACTATGTCATTGCAGCAGCCGAGGCAATGTCAAACCTTGCAAAATATGATGGTGTTCGATATGGCTCACGAACCGGGCCAAGCGACAACGCTGGAGACGTCTTGTACTCCGAGACTAGAGGCCAGGGTTTTGGCAATGAAGCCAGACGGCGTATCCTGTTGGGCTCATATACACTGAGCTCTGAAGCCATCGATAACTATTTCTTAAAAGCCCAGAAAGTTCGAAGACTGGTACAACGAGATTTTGATAGAGTTCTCAAGTTTTCGAATCCACTGCGCAACGAACAGCAATTTGATATTAGCGATCTGGATGAATCAATCCCTATGGACAACAAGCTTGGGCCCTCTCAGGTCGATTATATAGTCTGTCCAACGGCGCCCACTCTTCCGCCGAAGATTCAAGATGTTCTCAAGCAGACTCCAATTCATTCTTACATGAACGATGTCTTCACGGTTCCTGCTAGTTTGGCAGGCCTTCCTGCTATCAGCATCCCGGTGCCCACTGATATCAAGTACGATGGGAGCGATTTGCATATGCCTGCAGGCATTCAACTTATTGGCCAATATCTAGATGACAACAGCCTTTGCAAATTTGCCCTCGACCTTGAAGGACTAATTAAACAGGCCTTCAACCCTGTTGACCCTGGATACAGATATGTTCATCATGGCCTACAGGATGCTAGGGGATCTGATGATATAGTTCAGGTCTGCAAACCAGGGTACCGACCACGGTCAGTCGTACGATATCCAGCTACACTTAAGCCAAGGATCGGAAGGATGACTGTTTTCTCACGGGTCATCAAACAGAAAGAATTGGAGAACTTCGCCAGAACCGAGCCTGCAACTTCTAACCTTGCATCTCCGAACCCTGAGGAGGTTGATGATCTGTTCGCATCGACCATCGATACCTGGGAACAGAGACATATGCGGTTGAGTTCTACTACTACTGATGCTCCCAGCCAGACACCTGCTGGGGATCCTTCATTAAGCATTACCACGAACGACCCTACTCAGAAATAGTTTCTGGGTCTTTCGAAGACTAGCGTGTTGGACACTCTGGAGACCTACGGATATGATCTTCTACACACCTCTATCTTTAACTGATGTTCGTGTTACTGGAATGATGCTTGTACATCTACTGTTGTATCAGATAGAGCATGCATAGGTCGTGAAATGATACCCTACATATGAATGACTATAGTCTCCACTGTCTCCCATCTTTACTCGACAATTCACCAGTGCTGTGCTTTGATCGATCTCCTGAGCGCAGCATTCCATGTTTTAAGCGAGCAAGGCTGAGCCGACGAACGGCAGGTAAGGTAAGGTAGACAGTTTATCTTTTGCTATAACTGTCTAAGGATATGGTTGCTGTCGTATATGCATAGACCTTCATCACACCTACATCCGACCTAATTACTCACTCCAACCTCAACACCAGACCAAACCAAACGCTTATTCCGACCCATTTCCTTCCTCTTTCACCCACAACACCATCCCCCAAGTCCTTTTCCTCGATCCCTCTCTCGACCACGTCACCGACCGGCAAGAAGCCTAATCTCTTGCTAAAATCTAATACCTGCTCGATCTCATGCGCAAAGCTCAGCCCTCTGATCTTCTCCCCCGACTCCGGGTCCACAAAGCCAGCTTGGCTCCGAGCGCCCATCTCACTATGCATGTTGGTAAGCACGAGCGTGCCGCCCGGCTTCAGCAATGACTTCACGGCAGTGAAGAAAGTGGCGAGCGGGAGATGCTCGAGGACCAGGGTGGAGAGGATGATGTCGACGTTTTGGAATCCTGGGAGCGCGGTTGGTTGGAGGGCGTCGTATTGGGAAAACTCCACGGCGGGCGTCCTTGATGGGCTTTGCGCGAGGTCGCGGCACCGGGATTGTGCGACGGCCAGCATTGAGGCTGAAAGATCGACCGCGGTGACCTTGGAGATTTTGGAGGCGTATGGCGGGCTGAGGAGCTTGAGGGTGTTGCGGCCGGTGCCGCAGCCTAGTTCTAGGACGGCTGCGGGATTGCCGGCTTGGAAGGGTGAGAATGCGCTTTGGAGTAGTGCTGGTAGTTGGACATCGTCAATTGCTTGGAGGATATTGCCATCAGTATCGTAGACCTGTGGACTGCGTTCAGTAGCCTGATAAGTAGGATAGAGAGCATTTGACGTATTGTTGATACTCCTTCTAAGTAGGTACTGAGATGGGGTATAGAGCGCAAGGTTTCACTTACTTTGGCCCAGCGTTCATATAGTTCTGCGGTCGTCACAGACTGGACGGGACGCGTGGAAGACATCCTTGGATAAAAGACGTAGAGCGAAATCCTTAAATCAAGACCTTGCACTTCTGTTGATCTATCTTCAAATGAAGTACGCCCCCTAGTATATACGTAACTATATAGCTCTGCACCTGCAACACCAGCTTGTCTGGGAGTGAGTCGACTTTGAGTCACCCGGCCAGCTGAAGAGAGCTAAAGGAAACTCGGCTTGGATGGACATGGGAGTTCTCGAGTGCAGAGACAATGCACACTGTAGTCAAGTGCATTAGGTCTGCCACCGTGCACAGTAACAAAGGGTCAATGAAGAACAACCACGAGTCACGGCCAGAGAGCCATTGCTCCTGAACTACAGAGCCCACCCAGGACAAGATCCCTGTCACGTGCGCGGGGGTTGGACGGCCGGCCCTTGCCGAGAATTCAGCGTAGTGATGATGCAAGTGGAAGGCCGTGGCACGCGTGGTACGCATTCGTGCTTCTTTTATACTTTGGGCTGGCTTGAAAGCGGAGAATGCGTGGCAGGCCATCTCCATGCCAGTCCATGGTCCAACTTTGGCTGCCACCCTCTTGTTTTGCCTGACCTGCGCTGCGTCGCCGGGTTAGCTCGACATGCTTCGTCGTGGTCAGCACCAGCCGCGAAGCCGATTGGCTGCGGGGATCCAAAAGGAGCAAAAAGATCAGGAACCGGCTTTGGAAGAAGATCCTCGTCCCTGGCCAGTTCCAACGAAGAGAAACCCCCCCCCTAGAACAAAAAATACCGAAAAGGAGACAGGCATTGATTTTCCCTTCCTCTCTTCTTCCACTTCTGCTCGCTCACTCCTCGGCTTCGCGAGAAACGCTATTCATCCTTCGCTCCCCGGCATCGCACTTCCCTTGCCCACTTGCGCAAAAGAATTAAGAGTACGGCAGTGAGCTACTTGTACTGCTCTCGGTGCGCAGCGTGCAGGTCCATCGACTTCCCAACTGCCACCCTCCGACTCGTGATGAAGGCAGAATCCCATCAGCAACACAGCAGACCCGGCCCAATCAACGCAAGGAAGCTTTCTCTGCACTGATCAGACAGTTGCCAATACTGCAATTACGGTTGCCACTCTTGCAGCATCCGAAAGAGGCAATCAAAACTCGGGGCACGAGCCAGCTACATGACCGAGACTGATCCATCGTTTGGCCTGGAGTGACCACTCTGTGGTATTTACCAATCCTACTCTTGTCCATTGCGTCGCCACGGCATCAAGTAGTATCGCATCTCGGATTTTAAATCGCCGCTGTTCGAACTCTTCCTTCCTTACTTGGGATTTGCCCAGCTGCAGCCATCATCATGCCCGCCAACGGCAAACCAAACGGGCGATTCGAGCTCCCAGCTCTCACGCCTATCTCGTACTCCTTGACGGAGGGAACCGATATTCCGCCACCACCAGACTCACCCATTGAAGAGCCGCCCATACCTCCTGCGCCAGTTGCACCGAGAGCCACCACGCCCGATACTCGAAAGCCTGCGTCTCCCGCATATACCAAAGGTTCAAATGGATCCACCAATGATGTGTTTGATGGCGGATATGGTCGGTCGAATATCGAGATACATGCCCCTTTGAGCCCAGCGTCAGAAAAGAGACCCAGCAGCATTCGTCGTCTGTTCTCGCGGAAGTCGCTCAACCAGAACTACACGAATGGCACGAATGGAAATGAATCCAACGAAAACCTCCACGCGGCCAACATACAGAGACCCGAGAGCTCGTTGAGCTTCCTGGAACGACCGGGATTGATCAAGAAGAAGAGTGGGAGTTGGTTTAAGAGATTGGGTGGCAGCGACACTGGGAATAGGGCAAGCATGATTTTCGACTCGAAAATCTCTGAGGAAGAGAAGCCAATGTCAATCAAGAAGGGCCCACCACCACCAAAGCTTCCTGAACTGAATCAATTCAAAGCGAAAGTACAAGCGGACCAGGGTAGTTTCGGAGGCGCTGATCTCTTCAAAAACATCAAGTAGAATGGCTGGGTGTATGAGGTCTGGACTCTACGAAAAGTGTTTGGACTTTTGGTTGTATGGAAGAAGAGATTCCTCAAAAAGGTGGAAAAGATGAAGAACATGATTTGCTGTTGTGGGAGAATCGAGATACCCTGCTCGGAGACATGAGCACCACCGCTCCTTGTTTGTTTCTTTGCGTCTGCTGTTTTGTATCGGGGTTAACATTATTCTGCTTGTATTTATATACAATTTGTTATTTTGGGGTGGCTACAGTCGTCTTGCTTATTCAAAGGCAATTGCATGCATGGACGTGCTGATCACGCCCTGCGAGGTAGTAGCACTTGTAATTTATTCTAGGCGTAGCCAACTTCGTAAGCTCGGAGCTTGAAGTTGCTCGCTATTTACATATTCTTGTGGAGGTGGAGAAGGTTTGACAAAATACAATGTTACCCACTTTGAGTTACTAATCTGAGAATTTTCGTCCCATCTCCATGGTTGCTAGTGACTACAGACGACAAAGCGCTGGGCAACAGGGTCAACAATAATTTTGAGCGAGGAGCTTTGGAGGTCGATTTCGGTGATGTTGAGGTCTACATAATCTCATCAGCTTGGTTTCGTAAAAGAGATAGATCATGTCTTCCGCAGACTTGTATTCACGTCGTCTTATCTACCCCAGCCCAGACCAGCTCCTTTGCCCCAGACACGACCCCTAGATTCATTTCAGAGGACCGTCCCGAAATTCCGACACAGACTTCAGACGTTCAGCCACCACAACCACCAGCCCGAGATGAAAGCCACGGCAGCCACACCAGCCACACCCCCCTGCCCGCACTAGACGCCACCTTCTTCGACGTCCCTCGGCACAAGCGAAGCGGCAGAGCTTCAGAATTCTAGCAAGCTTGATTTGAGCCCGGTTTGTATTCTCCGACAATAGCTGTCAATGCCACTTTCCGCAATGTCGCTGCCACGAACATGTAGAGCCACGGCAGCTCGACTTCCACGGGCAGTGCCCCAATCACAATATACTCCCCTCGTCACTCGACGGTGGAAATCTGGGCCGTACGGATACACCCAAGCCAAAGCGTTGGTGTACTCGAAATATGGCGAGCCGTCAGACGTGTTATCGTACGGTGACCCCGGAACAGAACCGCACCCACAAGCCATGAGGAGAGAGGTGTAAAATTTGACATTCTTGCTAATTGCAATGCCATGGGACAGATTACACACGCATTCCATCTCGCCCTCACTCCCCTCGGGAAGCCTCCTCCTCCGCACCCTCGCGACGCCCATCAACCCCGCCGACATCAACCAAATCCAAGGCGTGTACCCTTCCAAACCGCCCATGACACAGCTTCTCGGCACCCAATCCCCCGCGGCGGTCGGCGGCAACGAAGGCTGTTTCGAGATCGCCTCGGTCGGCTCGGGCGTCAAGGACCTGGCCAAGGGCGACTGGATCATCATGAAATCGACAGGCTTCGGCACCTGGCGCACGCACACACTGGCGACGGAGCAGGACGTGCTGAAGATTGACAACAAGGAGGGCCTCACGCCCATTCAGGTCGGCACCGTGAGCGTGAACCCCTGCACGGCGTACCGCATGCTGCGCGACTTCGAGACGCTGAAGGAGGGCGACTGGTTTATCCAGAACGGCGCGAACAGCGGGGTGGGCCGCGCCGCGATTCAGCTGGGCAAGATGTGGGGGTACCGCTCCATCAATGTGATCCGGGACCGGCCGGATGCGGAGGCGACGGAGAAGATGAAGCAGGAATTGTATGCGCTGGGGGCGACGCAGGTGGTCACGGAAAGTGAGTTGATGGATCGCTCGTTCGGCGACCGCGTCAAGGAATGGACTTCCTCGGGCCCGCACCGCGTGAAGCTCGGCCTGAATTGCGTTGGCGGCAAGCCGACCTCTGCGCTCATCAAGTGCCTCTCGCACTCTGGCCACCTGGTGACATATGGCGGGATGTCAAAGCAGCCTGTTAACCTACCAACCGGGCTGCTGATATTTAAAGACTTGAAGTTCAGCGGGTTCTGGGTCAGTCGCTGGAGTGACGCGCATCCTGTGGAGAAGAAGAAGTGCGTGGAGGAGATTCTGGAATATACGCGTTTGGGATTGTTCAAGGACGTGCCAGTCGAGACGGTGCAGTGGGATTGGGATACCCAGGAGAGTGTGCTGAAGGAAGCCGTTCAGGGGACTCTAAGTGGGTTTAGAGCCGGAAAGGGCGTTTTGGTGTATGGTGATACGTGAGGGGGAGATCTGTACAAATTATGTTACGATAGGTGATGTATGTTAGGGTGGAGCGAGATGGGCATATACTCTACATGCTGGCCAGTGTGTATGAGCTCATCAGTAAGAATTTGCACTAGACACGCAAATCCAAACAAGAGAATAAGAATGAGTATGGATTTACTTTGATCCATGCATCTATCAATTTTGCTCTGATTATCCTATAACAAGCTTCGCATTCCTTTGCGTTGCATCACAAGCCAAAGCTGTGTTGCCCATCCATAACCGTGTCCGCAATAACGCCACTATGCACCAAAACCCACATCCAAACCATGCAAAGATGAAGGAAGATTCCAAAGGAAAGAGGATCATGAAAAGTCTCGCGCATTTATCCATGTCGTTGTGCAGCATCTCGGAAGGCTTCTTCCTGCATAGCGAGAAGTTGCTCTGTCGAGAGGCCGCTCTGCTCCAGCTTGTTTGCCTTCTTCTCTCGACCCTAGTTCGTCATCAGCAACCAAACCTTAAAGGAGAATAACAACACGGAAGCGAAAAACATACCTTCAATTGCTCCTTATGCTCGTTTGCAACCTCGTTGATAAATTGCACATACTCACCAAAGTCGAGCTGTTCCAAAGCTTTGGTGATATGCTCGCACGCAATCGTCTTCTTGCTCTCCTTCTCCGAGATTTCGTTCGCTTCCGACGAAATCAGCGTGATGAATTCCACGCAGCATTCGATCAACAAATCGCGCGCATCCTTGCCGAATGCTAAGCCCGAGGACGAGGGCAGGATTTCTGTTACGATCTTTTGTACAGTTGCTATAGAAGGTATTAGTCAAGACTCTCCTTATTCTCGCCAAATGTAAGAATGCTGTGTGAGTTAGGGCTACTGCGTATCCTGGAAGGGCTGAGCTCGTGATCCAAAGGTGGAGTAAGAAGGTCGGGTGTGTGGTGACTATTGACTCTAGAGAACGAATTACGGTTCCATGGATTGTTGCAGATTGGTTGAGGATGTTGGCGCTTGGGCGGTGACGACGGTGGTGTGGATACTGAATGCCGTCTGGAATAGCCATGGAGGCGTGTTGGTGTGAGATTACAGGAGTATGAAGAATACCGCTGTGAATAAGTTCGAAATTTCTTGATCAACCATTAGTACTAGTTGTTGCCATCAATACCTCGTTGACTCACGTGTATGGTGTCTCGAGCGTGCCAAGCAGCTTGCTTAGGACAAGGCAGAGGACGCCAATTTTGCTGTGCCTCATATGTGGAACAGTTTTTCTAGGATCATCAGTTACAGCACAACGAAAAAGTGAGGTTTTCACCTACGCTCAAGTTATCCACGAACGGATCCCACATCAAAGAAGTACACCTCTGAAACGGCGAAACAGCTGGATTCAATTCCCTCCTCGGCGCCGGAGCCGGCCTGGTACGAATGATATCCGGAGATGGTGTCGGTGTGCTGGTATGACCACATCCTTGAATACCATTATTGCCGTGAGAGCCAGGATGACAGTGAGCACACTCAGCAAAAGGCGGCCGTTCATCACAGTTATCCTTGTAATTCTTCAGAACAAAGGGGTGTACATAGCCACATGGGGGAGGTTGATCCTGTGCGTTGCTACTGGTACTGCTGCTGGTTTCCGTGTCGATGAAAGTCGCTTTAACCACACCCATGACGAATAATGATGTTGAGTGTGTATGGGTATGGGTATGATGTATTGACTGAGTCTGGCCGCCTCCGACAACCCCAATCCAGACTCGCGCCGGAAGAATCGTGCAGTTGAGGAGTAGAAACAGAAACGCAAACACAAACACAAATACAAACATCAAGAAAAGAGATTGGAAATGAACATAGCGCCTTACCTTTCGGGAGTGATAAATCATCATTGCCTATAGAGGAAAGAACGATTAGAATAAAGTCTTCCGCTTGGTTCGACACAGGGCTATGGCCTACCTCCAAATTCACGGTCTGACATGGCGGACGTTGAACAAGCGGCTGTATTGTATGATACCTGTAGCCGGTGTCGAAGAAAGTGTCGAAGAAATGTGACGTGAGGAGAAAGTAAAAGTGGTCTGAAGTATTATCTGAAGCAGGCTACGGAAAGGTAGGAGTGAGTATCAAGGAAGCCTCGGGGTGTGTTCTGATTGGATGACAAGGTTGACTGAGTAGAGTACGCGACTTCTCTTTCCTTACGAGGCGCGACCCGATGGGGACTTGGGAGTATTTATGATTTTATGCGAGGCTGAAATCAATCCGCTTAGCGCGAAAATTCTTGGGCGGTTGAAAGGGGTAGCCACGTGATGTTTATGGTCTTGGCAACACCATGACTTGTAAATCCATGATGTCCAGGTGTCTGGTGCAGTGATTAAGAAAGCCATGGCCAAAGATTACTAGATAGCTCACAACACAGCCGTTATTGAGAAGTTCTTTGAGTGTTCATTATGTCTCTCTCCGTCAACATCTGTATTCTACAAAAAGCCGCTCATGTACAAATAATATACACAGCCAAACGCCTTCTCTTGCTATGCAAGGTGGCCTTAATACCTGCCAAACTCCATAGATGCATATAATACAACATCATACAATCATCAATCAACTCTTGTGGGAATCTTGATTTGACCCCTACTTCTGTCCATGAGCGGAGTCCCGTATCTCCACCCGGTGCCTCTTGGGCCTCTACCATCAACACCAGCATCATCAACCTTGACTTCCTGGATTCTGAACTGCCATCTTCCAGTGTCGACCTTCTTGATAGCGGCTTCCTTCTTTGCTATTCGATCTTGCTGTTTCTGCTTTGCCTCAATCTCGGCATCTTCTCGAGCGCGTGCTCTTTTCGCAACTAGTTCTGCTGGCAGTCCAGCAAGAAGGTCCTTTTCTTTGGCTACCATCTCAGGATGAGGTATTCGCTCATCCGTCGAGAGAAGATTCTCATCAAAAGCCCTAGCAGCATCCTCACGCGTAAAGTGTCTAGACTCGGACGTGGGTTCGAAGATCTGTAGTGTCGTAGCCTCGTGTACAGGTAGACTATTAATTGGCTCGTGCGGCCTTCGGGCATCAAGCCTGGTATTCCATTGGGTCTGTGGTAGCATAGACATGACCGCTTGTGCATAGGGTCTCGCCAGTGGGGTGCCCTTGAGAAGAGGTGTTAGCTTGTGCTCTTCAACTCGTTATCAAGAATTTCAAAGTATAATAAGAACTTTCAGAGAGGCTCGCATGCTAAATTTTGTAACCATGTAGGTGTCTTAAAGACTAATCGAATTTTTTTATAATATCATCATAAAGTAGGAAGGTATGCGTAGAAGAGGGTATTGAACTTACAGATGACAACCACGCCTTTTCCATCTCCTTGAGCCGTACGACTGCGCCTACTCGTCTCATCTCAACACCAGTAGTTGCACTAACTTCTCTTACGGACATGCCATCTTTCATGATCCGGCGCCAGATTTCTTCTCGGAATTCCTCACTGAGAACTGGTTCACTGTAAAAGGATTTGTTGTGTGGAAATGGCCGTCGATCCCCTCGGCCTTCTGGGGGAAGCCTGTTCTCATCTCCTCCAGTCTTTGTGTTATTAGAGGCTTCGTCAGCTTCCTCGGAATCATTTGATTTGGCACCGAGAGTCGATAACTCATCGCCGTCAATCTGCTCATCCGCAGGTTTGGATGAGGTATCGCTGCCGCGCGCCATCTTGACTCTCTTCAACACGCCATGGTTGTCGTAGGCGGTTAAATAGTTAGTTGACCCAGGAAGCGGATCTCGAAAGGCAGCTCCTTGACTATCAAGCCATTGGAACATTAGCCTCCGTTGTCTCGTTGTTCTGCCTGCATTACTCCGAGTGGATGATGAGAATGCTCTCAAATGTGCGTTGGGACATATTTGTTTGGCGCAGGTCTGGGGTGAAGGGATGACAGATGACCATCGCATTGAAGGAGGCATTGTCAATCACCTCGATGTTATACAAAAGATAAAATACATCCGGGAGCCGTTGAAGTTCCTTGGTTGGGGATGGAGGTGGAGGAGGGAAAAGGAAGAATAGTATGATTTATTCGGGAGTGTTCTTTAGAAGGAAAAAAGCTTCAAGCTCCTTAGCGTAGATTGCTTAGACGAGAATTAAATCACGTGTACGGTCACCCGTCTGTTCAGCTGGGCCAGCTGACTGGGTCTCTTTCTACAGCGATGTTCACAGTTTCCACAGTTAGGTAATTTTACAAATCATGACAATATCTAAATGTCCCATCTATGTTTAAAGATGCGTTGGCTCCTTTTCTACAATCAGGTTAGATCGTATGCGGTCTACCTCTTCCTTCGTCAGGCCACACTTCTGAATAACATATCCTTCAGCTCCTCCATACTTCTCCCTTAACATACACAGTGTGCCCGCCATGTTGGCTGATCTATTACATAGTCAGTCCTCAAATCTCCGAATAAAGCTGGTGCCAATATGGCACAGTGTTTCTCTCTGTCGATTCATAACCACTGGTGATGATCAAGAGGACGAGAGTGCATAGTGTGCTGTAGGTATATTGAGCAGCCAGACCTCTTACAGCTCCCATGAGTCAACGTATATGAAGAACTTGGACTTGCCTGGCACTGATGAGGTTGCGAGCACCACTTAGCGTGAGTTTGGAATCCGGGTTGTCCATTAGATGCTGGATGACCTCAACCTTCCACTTCTCAGGCAAACCCAGCTCCGTCAGAGAATACTCTCGAGCAACAGTTTCGTCATCGACACCACACAGCGACAGGACCAAGGCACAAATGACCCCAGTGCGATCCTTTCCAGCAGTACAGTGGATGATCATGGGTTTAGTAGGCTCATTTGCCAGGTGCAGCAGTATTGTTCTGTAAGAGGTTCGTGCCCCAGTCTGCAGAATGCTGTCATATGCACGTGTGAAGCCCTACTCGCAGTTAGTGACTATAATTAATCCACTGTCTGGGTGAGGATACCTCAGTTCCCTCTGCTGCGTAATCTTGGAATCTAATGGCGATTTTCTCCGGAGAATAGTCTTCGTCTGCAAAGACGGGGGCGAACAGGCGTTCACAACCTTCCCATGTCACCACACCACCTCTTCCGGCAGCTTTATTTCGCTCAATCTCATTTTTCGAGCGTAGGTCGTAGATGTGAGTAATACCAAGAGAGTTCATCGTAGCTATGCCATCCTTGGTGACTCTCTGTGGTTCTGCTGAGCGGTAAATGATATCCCGCCTAATGGAGTGGCTTGGTGATGAGGCAATGGGATAGCCGCCCAGATCTCTGAAGTTTGGAATTCCAGAGACCTCAATAAACGGAGGCGAAGGAAGGGGCCCTTCAGTCTCTGTAATTACACTCATTGCCAGAGTCTGTGGTGGATGATGGAGTTGTGATTGTTCTAAGGTCTCGACCCCTCGTACGAACCGGAGCCGAGGTCGTGTCCCTTTTACGGCCCCATTTTCCGACCGGCTTTGGCCACTCTTCTTCCATCAACAACTCAACATCCAGCCCGCAGCCTCCATCTCGGGTGACGACTTACGATAACATCCATAAAAGCCTGCTTAACATAGGTGGGTCTGGACAAGTCCACATAAATCACGTTGTAACCTAGGAGATCAGATGACAACATCCGCCTTCAATCTTTCGCAAGAGCAGAACACCAGCATGCCTCACAAGGAGGAGTCCCCCTTAGCAGACCAGGATGTCTTTGAGGCCGAAGAAAGAGCTCAAAGAGTGAGAGTCAAGAACAGGCGGAAACTCTACCTTGACAACCATCCGTCTTACTTTACAAATGCGGACCTTGAACTTCAAGGTATGTTATCACTTGGCCAGCCCTTGAAGGAAGCAGGCCCCATCGCCCCGGGACCATTCTTTTATCTCTATCATAAAATGGAACAGAAACATGAATGGAACACAGAGTTGGAATTTAGATCCGGTGATCAGATTTCTCGCCTCATGGCAGCACACGGATCCACTTATGAGATGAGGAATCTTCTGTACTTAAGCTGATTGTGCTCTCAGATCCTTTACTGTATGACCGCTGTGTACGACGTTTCCAGTCGGCAGCAGAGAGAGAAGCCGATGGGCGCTCTAAAGGCTATTCGGGAGTTCTGGAAGCAGATCTCTATCGTTCAGAGGCAAAATTGGCGGCACTTGCGGGAAGTCAAAGCTCGGAATTAGCGAGCCAGCGACCGTCATCACCAAATTCGACAGTCCCATTCGTCAGTTATGTGAGAGGTGAGAATGGCCAAGTACTACCCGAAGAAGAGGATGAAATTCCACAGAGTAAGGAGGAAGGATTTGAACGGTGGAAGTTTGTGATGACTCTGAGGTTTTTGAAGGGGGAGGACCAGGATTTTGACTACAAAGCCGTGGATGAGAATGATGTGCTGGATCCTATTGAGAACCAGGAGAAGGAGGAGAAGTGGTTTGATGAAGAAGAACCAGAATGGGTTAGTGGAGAAGAGGAGGGTAAGGAATCTTTGGGCGGAGAAACAGGCATCCAAGATTTCTAAACCGCTGGGTTTTCCAAATAGGGCGTCACTCATTAACGATAACGGCTTACGTATGCTTCAAGTAGTCTTGATTCATTCATGGGACTTCGGAGAACTGGAACGACACTTGGATGGCTATAACCCAGTATCATTCGTCAATCAGCACCATGGATGAGATTATCTTCTGTGGTGAGCTGAGACTGCTCGAGTGCCTATCTACAAATCATCGCAGCAGTGGCAAAAGGACTTACCATGCTCACAATGTACGTCATTCGCCAGGCTAGCAGCCAAAATACGCAATGTATGAGTACACGTCGTCGAGCAGGTAGCCTCTGTAAAAGCCATGTCGCCAACCGAAGTATGCACCAGCATACAAGAACTCCGGAAGACCGGTTGGCGACCATTGCAAAACGACGACAACATAAGGCAAGGAGGAGTTGAAGTCATAAGGCGCCTGAGATGTAGGTATAGGAACCGTAGGACCACCGATGATTTCGCATCTATTGTTGTAAAGATACATGACGTTGGTCTCGGTGAGGTCGTTCCAGTGAGATACCAGAGAGCATTGTTTCAGGTTGGTAGAGGTTTCGCAAGCAGCAACTCCTGGAACGGCGCGTTTGTCGATCTGGCGAGCTATCAGCAACGAGGCCAGAATCAAAAGAAGGACTCTTACGAAGCGAGATTCATAAGTTGTGAATCTGTTCTTTGTGTTGATGAAGTCGGTTGTGTTGACGCCACCCATTGTGTTGCCCTGTTTTACCCACCTCATTAACGTGGTTTTCTCGCCAGTGGTTGTATTGTAAGACCGAATCGGTGCGTATTGCCAATGCTTCTTTTCTCAGCACACGATATAATGCGCGAAAACAGCGGCCATCAAGGAAAGTGAGGAGTAGGCTACATACGTCGTGGAGAGGAGCATCATCAAAATGGTTTATCTCAAGTCTACGACCCCGACAGCTGCGGTGGCCAGGGTGATGAGGCTAATCAGAGCTATGGCGATGAGTGTCTGGCAGGATAGTTAGCACGACGATGCCGATCTAGCTAAGAGTCTTACCTTGAACTTCATGTTCACGGTTGTACTGAAGGCGTGGAGATGAAGCTTGAGGAACGTGATAAGTTAGATCACAGCATACAAGTGTAAGTAGTCTTGGTGTCATGACCCTTAAGATTCAATGTGTGACGCGAAGCGTGCCTTCGCTAGCAATTCTTATGAGGTTCCGCGATTTGGTTTTGTTCAGGTGAGAGGACGAAGATGAAGGAGAACGAGAAGGACAAAGGAGATAGAGCGGTCGAAAGTTTCTCTACCAATGTCGCTTCAACTGCAGATTCATGTCTTCCAAAGTCATGAGGCTATCAATCCTCAGGAAGCAAAGTGCTATGTTTTATTAGGATGCTTTCATTGTCATCAGATTGGTTATGTATGCGCCAGATTTATTGCGCCTTATCCATAATGAACAACGTAATTCTACAACGACAGAATTATTCTTTGGGCGGCACAATCTTTTCTAGCCGTCAACTCAGGATCGAAGTGGTGAACGGATCTTTTTCAGGGGGATGATTGACCGAGCTAGATGCTTGTGGTGAAGGACCATACCGACTAGCCGAGAACATGTCGATGAGAATCCGTACGATGTAGACCTGATTTCTAGAAGATCACAGATGATGCAGGTGACCTCTAGTTGACGGACGAGGCAGAATCCTTTCGTGGACATCGCTAGGAGTTGTTACTCACGAAGCTGGATGCCCGTGGTTAAATGAGGTTTACGGGTAAATAGAATGACGGCTTTGGTCGCTTAACGAGCACGATGCCTCGTTGCTTAAAGCCGTTAACGTCGCATGGTGCAGAAAGTCATGCTCAAGAATATGGGATGAGTGGCATCAGTGCCTCAGTCACAAATGTACTCTCAGATCCCCTCATTTTCATTTCTTAGTCTGACTCGCTTTCCAAGCATCAGTCATGCCTAGGCCTGTCATGGATAATACTTGGGTGACTTCAATTTTGAGTTTCCAGGTTGATTCAACTTACTCAGCTTACACCAGATGTGACTATCTCACTGGCTGTATTTACGATCGGTGTGAGGTATGGAGATTGATATTTGCCTTCCACATGTGACAGACGTACGAGCTGAGACATCCGAGTCTGGAAAGAATTGTGGGGTAGAAGGAGCATGGAAGACACAAATGTACTGCCTTTCATGTAAGATACTGGAGCGTCTCGCTTTTTACTAAACTTGAATATGTCGAACAAGTAGCTTCGACAGAGAGAATTAAATACATGCACAGAGAAGAGCGAAGCCCCTCGATAACATGAAGGCTTACATACTCGGCAGTATAGCATCGATGGTTCTTTGCGAAGATAAATTCAAGTCATCTTGACCTCATGACATCCAGGAAGAGCTTGTGGGTCGAATAGCAGCTTGCTCTACCTACCATCAGGCCTTGACCAGGCCAAGATTTTATGCAATTGTCGCTTATTTTCATCTAGTTGCTACCGTGTGGCCACCCGCCCTTCGTGGCCTGCTGGGCGTTTCGAACGAGTACCAGCCTGTGTGACGGGCTAAAGAGGAGCATCAGCCATTCAGAAGATGCCTCCTGCAAGGTGACCAGTTAGCAATGTTTCTCGGGCCAGAGGAGAGAGACGGGTGTAGTCTTCCGGTGTTGCTGATGATAAAAATGACTGGTTACTATTGAGCCATTGCTGTCTCACTCAGAGCAGCCAGTCGTTTGGCCATTAATTCCAACGTCAGCCCTAGTCATTCTGATATTACATTAAAAGCTACCATTGTGCAAATGCAAATGTTCGTTACCATTCCCCCCCTAACATACATAGCATTACGATCTCAAAATGTCGGAACTTCTCAGCTTAGTTTTGCCTGTCAAGAGTACAAGCCTAGTGGCGATAGGCATTCTCGCAGTTGCCATCGTTGGCCTCTGGTGGTACATATTGCCGAAACCCATACCAGGTAGCATCCCATATAACAAGTACGCATCCCGCCGCGTTTTAGGGGATGTGCCAGAACTCCTTGCCCATACCGCTGTCAGCCGGAATCCGTTCACCTTCATCATCGAGCAGATTCACAATCTCGATTCGCCTATTATCCAGCTCTTTCTGAAGCCTATGAAACGACCTATCGTTATTATCTCGGAACCTCGCGAGACGGAAGACATCCTCCTGCGCAGAACCAAGGAGTTTGACCGGGGATATTTCTTCAAGGATGTCTTCGATGCCAACATTCCATACCATCACCTGGTACTGGACACGAATGAACAGTTCAAGGCCCAGAGGAGGTTTATCAGTGATGCCATGTCACCGACTTTCCTCCGGGAAGTTGGAGCACCACACATTCACGAAGCCGTCAACAACCTCATCAAGCTCTGGCGCTTGAAAACACGCCTGGCAGAAGGGCGGCCTTTTCGTGCCAGTGTTGATATCAAGCATGCCATATTTGATGCCATCTGGGTCATTGCGATTGGGGAGAATGCCAATGGCGTCAATACCCAACTGGACTTTTTGTCGGGACAGCCGTCATCCGCAACCTTTGATGTCAAGGACAACGCCGTCGTTTTCCCCGAAGCTCAAAACCCTGGGATTTTCGATGCCATCTGTCGCATATGCGAAGCCTTTGAGCAGATTCTCAGCTCCCCTTTCCCACAGCTACACCACAAGATCTTGAAACTGTTCCCTAATTTACGCAAGGCTTACAGTCTCAAGGATGAGGCAATAACTCGCATGCTTGAGCAGTCCAGAAAACGCTTTGCGCAGCCTGAGAAGCAGAAGAAGACTTCCGCGTTGGATTACTTCTTGCATCGAGACAACGAGCGGGCCGTGAAAATCGGTAATCATCTCTCAGAACCAGTCATTCGAGATGAACTTCTCGGATTCTTGGAAGCCGTAAGTTTGAAT
This sequence comes from Coleophoma crateriformis, assembly GCA_003369635.1. Classification (NCBI taxonomy): domain Eukaryota; kingdom Fungi; phylum Ascomycota; class Leotiomycetes; order Helotiales; family Dermateaceae; genus Coleophoma; species Coleophoma crateriformis. Next base: position 643,440 of record PDLN01000014.1, on the reverse strand, counting down.
CTTGTCCTTTTGCAGATGAAGCTTGCTAACCTATTATGCAACAGGGCCACGAAACAACCTCTACCAGTCTAGCCTGGATAATGAAGTTTCTGGCTGCATATCCCAACAACCAAATGAAACTCCGTAACGCCATCCAGGCTGCCTTTCCTGGCAGTAAGAACCCTGCCCCGGAAGAAATCTTGAACGCGAACATCCCCTACCTTGATGCATTCATCGAAGAAAGCATGCGCGTGGGCCAGACTGCCGTTAGTGTAAGCCGTCGTGCTCTAGTAGACACCACAGTCCTCGGGCACCCCATTCCCGCGGGCACGGAAGTCTACATGATGTTTAACGGGCCCGGCTACCTCAAGCCACCCTTTGCCATAGCCGATGCGGCTCGCGAATCTCAAGATCGGGAGCGGGATGCGAAGAAATTCACCAACTGGAATATCGAGACGCTGGGCGAGTTTGAGCCGGATCGGTGGATCGATCCAGTTTCCGGGGAGTACGATCCTCGTGCTGGGCCATTGCATATATTTGGAATGGGGATCCGAGGCTGCTGGGGCAAGAAATTGGCTTACGTGGAGATGAGGATTACCATTACGCTTCTGATGCTGAATTTCAGTTTTGGAGACCTTCCGCGAGAGCTGGCTGACTTTGAAGGTCAAGTTTTTATGACACATGAGCCGAGGAGATGCTATGTCAATCTGGCAGAGCTGTAACCGTTAGGCTTGCTTGACGGATGTGAAGGAGGATGAGAGTCACTTCTCTTTTGTTAGAAAGTATCGCTAGCTGAAGGCACGATGACGTCCGGAACGAGGTACCGTACATCTAGATGCTCTGACTTAGGAGCATCCGTGGAATGATATGCATTGCATTGTTACTTTTACTTGCCTTTGTAATTGTGTATGATTCTGTTCTCATGATCAGTTCCATGGATTCTCTTTTCGACAATTTATTTTCCTATAGCAGTGAAAACCATCCTGAAGACATGACTTTTGAAGGATCAGTGCAAATTATCGACCGCTTTACTTTGTGAGCTTTGCAAAAGATAGATATTTCTATATCTCACGTCTGTCTGCGATCTCTGATTGAACCACTTGGTTGTCACGACAGTCAATATTTACAGAACCGTGGCAGACGGGCAATAACTATATATCTCTTTGTATATGCGAGATATATTCGCAGTCTAATCTATTTATGAGGCACACGTTTCTTGCAAATCGATGGCTCACCGTGCAGAGTAGACGATCTCAGCAATTTCTTGCCTCTCTAAGACCTTGCCAAAAGAAAACATGATATCGGTCATGGTCTTGTCGACAATCTTCTCGATCTGTTCATTGCTGGTAACACCGACCTCTTCCAACGAGCTCGGTAACCCTAGAATTTTTACCAGTCGGGCCACGCAGGAAGCCGCCTCGGTTTCTTGCCAGCCCATGCTCTCGTTGAAAACCGCGACAATTTTTGCCTGTGCTTCAGGATTATGGTGCTTTGTGTACCTCAACACAGGCGGTAGCAGGATGCAACTAGTGATCCCATGCATCACTCCAGCCACGCTCCCAAGCTGATGTCCGATGGCATGGCTGGCACCCATAGGAATCCGATAGATCATGAAACCCATGAGTGCCATTCGGCTTCCGGCCTGGCACTTGCTCACTCCCTCGATCAACTCCTCATCACCTTCGATACCCCTAGCCAAGCCCTCCTTATACTCTACCAGCCCTTTGGATAAATCTTTCAATGCCTCCAGGCACCAGGCTTGGGCATCCGGGTGCGCAGCAGATTTGGGATGGCACAGCATCTCTACACAATGGTCCACAGCGCGGATACCAGAACTCAACCACAGCCTCTCTGGTGCCGTCTTCGCCAACCACGGATCCATCAACACCAAATCCGCGGCGCACCCGTCCTGGAGTGCAAAATGCTGCTTCTTACCTAGGGAATTCGTGCAGCTCGCTGCATAATTCCACTCGCCAGCCGACAAACTGGTGGGCACCAGAATCAGCTTGACGCCCTCAGCCTTTTTGATTGCACCCTCTGGCGCGACGCCGATGGCAGGGTCAATCAGGGCCTCCATGTCTGCCTCGAGGAAGCCGTGCCGTAGCGTGGCGGACATCAAGCGAGCAGTCTTGCAAGCGTCGGAGTACGAGCCACTCCCCACGCAGACCACGCAGTCGATTTCATTGTCTGTAATTTTATGCGCAATGTCAATCACGTCGGCATAGGGTGAGTGGGCCCCTACCCCGGCCTTGGCGGCGACCAGACGGGCCCCCAGCGCGACTTTCAGATCGCGGATGTGCGTGGTATTGGCGGCAAGTGCCTTGCTATGCACGAGTAGCACGCGCTGTGAGCGCCAGCCTTCCAGCGCCGTCAGGATGTCCTGCGCGTAGTGGGCGTTAAAGATGGCATCGGAGCCAGGCCGGAGGCCGGCCTCGAGCTGAGGCGTGCGGTAAGATTTCAACGCCATGTTCCCTCTTCGACTTGTGAGCGAGTCTTGCCAAGCTGTACTCACATTACATGATCGCTAGAAAACAGGGCTCGAGCACGCCACTTAAAGAAAAGAGAAGGCACATACAGGATTAATGAAGACTAGCTGTCTGTAAGTTGGACTCGAAATAACCACTCGAAATCCTGGTCGTGCAAGGAAGGAAATGTAAGGGGTGAATGATCTCGCGCTGCACCGCTGGATGCAAGCCCAATCAATGTTAAATACCGTCAACTTGGCGGTTGTTGTCAACTCAAGCTCAGGCGGTACTACAAAATAAGTGCTTATTGTAATTGCGGGCACATCTGAAGATGGCTTAGATTGTGTAGCAGTCTGACTAAGCTCATTTAGTCTCAGCCACTCCCAGACGGCCGAGCGGTCTTTACCTGCATAGCCTGCTTAGGGTCTGCGTTAAACAAGGATTTACTGGGCAGTTCTTACGATGACTTCGCCTCGTTTAGGTAGACCATGGCGTCTCAGCCCACAGTACTATGTGACATGTCCACCGCTGTATGGAGCACCGCCTGGAGTTGTGCGATCGACCCTTAGCTCTGGTGCCTTGGATCCGTTGGGTTGTTCTTCTTATCTGCACCCTTGTTGTCAGCCTTCTCTGCTCCAGGGACGTGCAACTGTACCTGAGCTCATTGATGCCCCAGCCAGGATGTGATGCACCGATGACCATACCCTGCCTAATTTTAACAAATAGGTAAATCTCAGTGGATTGAACTATGGAAGTGCTTGGCGCAAGGCTGCTGTGATTTGTCGGATTCCATAACATTTTACGTCAAGGATGACTAGTTCAGAATCTCAAAATCCCGCCTTCCTTTCTCTTTCTTACGTATCGATTCCTTTGATAATCTATCCGCATATCATCCGACCATGGTGGACGTCTTGAAGCGGGCAATTGGAGGTCTGTTGGCCAGAGATCGCCCAGCACAGAATCTTCTTGCTTCCGGTAGTCCGCGAAGCCATGGCACAAGGACCTTCAACTTCAACGACGATACAGCATACCAACTTCCGCCCATCGAAAGGGCAACGGACCCTGCTTCCCCTCCGGTCGGATCTATATCCAAGAACACCCCTTTTTTCGAGGAGCAATACACTCAGGTGAGAGGCGACAATGATGATTATCCGGGGAAGCCAATAAATGCGAAAGCTGGTTGGCTGACCGGAAATATCTGGGATGGGTGGACCAGAGAAATCTTCAGTATTTTGTTCAGTCTTGCCTCGCTCGTAGCAATTGTTATTGTCCTGGCCAGGTTTGTAATTCCTCGAATAACTCCCCATAACTAAATCACTTGCTTTGGAAGCTGGGTCATGCTGAAGTCATGCAATGCAATACCTGCGATTCCTGTACGATTGACTTGTACTAACTGGAAGTCCGAATAGGCATAATGAGAAGCCGGCCAAGAACTGGAGCGTTGGAATCTCTCTCAACACATATCTTGCGCTCTTTACAACCCTCGCCAAGGCTGGAATGATTTTTTCTGTGGCAAATTGTATTGGGCAGCTCAAATGGGTATGGTTCTCCATTCGCAATGCACCACTGAATGATTTCGCCAAATTTGACGATGCGACTCGAGGGCCGTTGGATTCGCTTCTGTTACTCTGGAGGCTTAAATTTATGTAAGTTATTAGATTGTAACCCTGTGTGGCACATAATAACCAGGGTTCAAACAGGCATACTGCCAGTGTTGGTGCGCTCATTACTGTGTTGGCCATAGCAATCTCCCCATTGAGTCAACAAACCATTGCCTACCCTATTCGACTCGTGGAATCTTCAGCATCACCTGCACAATTGCCAACAAGCAATTGGTGGGGTGGCACTACCGGCCAGTCAAGTCATACAGACATCTACTCAGGTATTCACAATGCTACATGCTCTGAGGCCAAAACTAACACAAGATAGCGGTATTGTCATTTCCAATGAAGCAAGCTATCAGCGACGCTCTATATACGCAAGGGACCAACTACATCTCAGCCATTGCCCCAACGTGTCCTAGTGGAAACTGCACATGGCCAGAATACCAATCCCTTGGTGTTTGTTCCAGAGTTTCCAACATCTCACATCTGCTAAATGAAACAACAGTTGGCGATGGCCAGATGGGTCCTACAGTAAGTTGCAAAGGTGCTAATCTCCGTGAATTATCTGCTGCTTTAAGACGTCTCTTTTTTTCTCTGCCATTTACGAACATCTACGCAACACCAGCATGCTTTATCTCTAGGTGGAGCACGATTATCGCCATGATGGCGAGACCTTTTTCTTGAAAGATCTTTTAAAATCCTCAGAACTAACTTGCTGGTTCCTTAGATAATGAATTTGACCCTTCCAAATGACGCGTACTTAGAATACGGGGTATACAAGACTAACATAAGCTCTGGACTCGCGATTACTTACACCCCAGGACAGCAGTTGGGACTACTTACGGACAACACAACTATTGGCCCGTTGATTCTTGATGCTTACATTATCTACGAACGAGACGGCGCCAACTTCTTGGAGGTCAATTCAACAAATCCGGCCTACGAATTCGATGCTTTAGAAATTTTGCTATACTGGTGTGTGAATGCGTATCAAACTACTGTCAACCTTGGGCTGGCCACTACCACAGTCTCGGTAAGAAATCTTCAAAAGGGTACTCCTTTCCTAAATTTCTACGGTAACTGACGAATAAAACTACAGAATAGTTCAACTAAGGTTACCTATCAATCTGAGAATATCTATGATAATATCACCATAGCTGCACCGACGTAGGTCTCCATTATGCATCTGCAATTTCTATAAAGTCATTACTAACTGAAAACTGCAGAGGAACAGCTGAGTACAATGTCACTGGAACGTCCAACGCTGTTCTGTCTCAGTACCTGACCGATATTTTTCAAGGAGAATATGCCGGGGCTTTTCCTAATTCTATTGGAGGATCAACTACCGATTTGGCGCTTATAATTCAAAAACTGATAGAGCCGTCGGTGCAGAATGCAGAGCTACCAGCGGCAGTTAATACCCCGGCACAAGTCTTAAACGGTGTCACGAACTATACACAAAATATGGCAATTAGTATGACCAACAGGTTAGTTTCATAGACAGAATTTGCAGCTATATATATGAGTACTGACTTCGGATCAGCGTCCGGACATATATCGGCTACGGCTTGACAACCCAGAGCATATACGTCGACGGCCAATCTTTTGCAGTTGAAACGTTCGTTCACGTCCGCTGGCGCTGGCTGACCCTGCTATTCGGGCTTGTCGCAGCTTCTGTCGTCTTCCTTATCGGCACTGTCTTGACGACTAGTCGATATAGAGTCGATGCCATGAAGTCTAACGCGCTGGCAGCGGTGACTGTTTTGAGTCATGACGCCCGTACTTACATGGGTCCTGCGGACCTTCGAGATGATATGTCGAAAAAAGCGGATGGGTTAATGCTAAGGCTGAATAAGGGCGAGAAAGGATGGGATTTGAAACGAGTGGAATGAGAATCGCAAGCTTCAGGCAAGCATCACCTGATCTGCACCCATAAGGCCGTAGCTCGTGCTGTCATCTTCAAGAATATCATGCAGAGTAGAATTAGATCTCCTATCTGTATGTAGTGACTTAGCTGCACATTTTGTATAAATATTCCAAGAATAACCATTTCCTGGTAAGGGTCCTTAACACACCAATATCAGTTTAGCTAGTAAAGGCGAAAGTAATGTCAATTTCGTTTAACGCTTTATAATCTCTACTTATTTAGTCTTAACTCTCCTTCCAATAATCTCTTGCTCATGAATTCTGGGCAAGCGCATCTCTTCAGTAGCCTGGATCGCTTGTTGAACGATCTCAAAGACTCTGGGTGAAACCTATTGTGCAGAAGCTTCAAGGTTGACTTTTGTCGTTAGCGTCACATTTCTAGCATTATAAGATATGCCTGATCAAGCTGGAAAGGTTTCTTAGACATTGTAAAATACCAGCTGATAGGCGGAGTATGGCAGCGACCGGGAATGTAGTAGTCGGAATGTCAGACTCGCGTGCTCACATGACTGTCCACGTGCAAACTGATCAGAAGACATCACAAGTACTGACAGTATTGAAATATCTCTAAGGAATCCACTGCAGTATGCGCCACTGAGATGCCTGTTACGCCGTATTTTCTTCTAGAGAACGAAAGCACTGCGGATAGATGCACCATCTTCAGGACGTTTGGCACTTTGCTCGGCAAAGCCCAGGCTGGCGAAGTGGCGGTAGAGCAGAGCCCGTTAGGCAACTAGATACAAAGCACAAAGGATCACATGTTTCCTTTCTCTGCAGACGATTAGGCCCAACTGACGCTGGAATCAATGATGAGGTAAATATTTTTGCTGTAAATCTCCTTACCTAATACAACAAAGAAGCTGGTCACACTTAAGATACTGCTCAGCCTGACCCCTCCGCAGCAGCCTTGCCCCTCAGCAAATCAGAGCACTTGCCGGCGAACAGGCATCGAGCTTCTTGGGCCATCAGCCAGTCCCTTCCAAGACATCGTGCGTCACACCCTCATCTACACTTCTCGAAACGTAACATCGCAAGTCCCGAGCCTTCATCCAAAACCACAAACACTCGAGGAGGTTACCCATCATGAACTTCCTTCACAGCACCCTCGACAAGGTCCGAGAGTGGGCACCCGTCTCCCACACCTCAACTTTCAGAGCCAACGGTCAGATTACCCCGGAGGAGTTTGTCGCCGCTGGCGATTATCTTGTCTACAAGTTCCCAACATGGTCCTGGGCCGACGCCGAACCTGCTGCCAAGCGTGTCTCTTACCTGCCAGCGGGCAAGCAGTTTCTCGTCACACGAGGCGTTCCCTGCCACCGCCGACTCGATGACAACTTCGCTGGCGATGCGGGCCAGGATGAGACTATGGTTGGCGACGGCGAGGACTTCAAGAGCGCAGGCGGACACTCGCCTGGTGACGATGAGGATGGCTGGCTGAGGACTGGCGGTTTGGCGGCCAGCCAACTTGCACGAGCAGGAGACGTACGAACTGTGGATGAGAGCGGTAACATGGGCGAGCGGGAAGACGATGAAGATGATATTCCTGATATGGAGGACGAGGACGATGATGAGGAGGCAATCATTCGAGAACCAAGAGACGAGGAAGACACTTCGTAAGCATCTTCATGGCTTGCACCCTCCCTTGCTAACCTGCCACCAGTACTCACCGAACCTATACCCTCTACATTACCTACACTCCTTATTATCGAACTCCGAGACTCTATCTCTCCGGCTATCTCTCCGGCTCTCAGCCTCTTCCCCCGCACCTTATGATGGAAGATATCGTTGGAGATTACAAAGACAAGACGGTCACTCTCGAGGACTTCCCATACTTTAGCAACAACATCAAAATGGCATCCGTCCATCCCTGTAAACATGCGAGTGTCATGAAGACGCTGCTAGATCGTGCGGATGCTGCGCTCAAGATCCGAAGAGAGAAGCTTAAGCAGGGAAAGACTGTTCCAGGGGCGAAGGACACTGGCATGGAGGGTTTGGTAGACGACTTCGGAAAGACTGGATTGGCCGACAAGAAGGCCATTCTCGAAGGCGCAAAGGCTGGCGGAAATGGCAACGATGAATGGGAGGTCCTTCAACATGATATGGATGCAACCGAGGACGAGGAAGTTGCTATTAGAGTGGATCAATATCTAGTAGTCTTTTTAAAGGTGAGAATGTCTTTTGAATCCTTCTGAGCCCTGCTAACACGATCAGTTCATGGCAAGTGTCACCCCTGGCATTGAGCACGATTTTACGATGGGTGTTTAAGTTGGCAGGATTTGTTTTTATGGGAGTTTGTTGGTTGGCTGGGGTATTTGCATGGCGTCCAAAGGGCAATGAGATACGCACCTACTCACGATAGAGAATGACATTGGGCATCACCCCTAACTCACCTACCTTCGCAATGTAGGTACTAGCTACATGCTAGGTTACTGGCTAGTCTACTGTGTCTTTGACAGGGGGGATATGCGACGGATTCAGAAGACTTGACATTAGACTGGAGATTTTGACACGAAACCTTGCAACAAGCTATGTTGACAGTGATGCCACGTGAACGCAAACATTCATAATAACGGCAAAAGTGAAAACAATGAATATGGACAATAAGAGCTGTTCGGACTTTGAAGCAGCGAATAAATAGATGGAGCTTAAAAGTGGACCAATCACCTAAGTCGGAGAGCGGTCGGCCCGTTTCTGCGCTAAGATCGTTGAATTCAATTTTGGCTACGATTGGGAGCTCTTCTCAATCTCGTTGAGCTCGCGAGAAAGATTTCTTGAGCACCGTTCTTCAACCTTCATCCATCAATCAATTCTCCCATTGTCTCTTCTCTGCTGTGGCTCCATAGCAAAGATGTCCCGACTTTTGCGCCCAGCTTCCCGCCTTCTCTCATCGTGCGCAGCTCGTCCTGTGGCTGCCCGATCCTCCTTTCAATCCAACACCCTCCCACGTATCGCCAGCATCGCAGCAAGAAGGTCTTATGCCAGCGAAGGTGGACCAAAGGAGTACACAGTCAGAGAGGCGCTAAACGAGGCTCTCGCAGAGGAATTGGAGTCAAACCCAAAGGTCTTCGTCCTAGGTGAAGAAGTTGCTCAATACAATGGCGCATACAAGGTCACCAAGGGTTTACTGGATAGATTCGGAGAGGACAGAATCATTGATACTCCTATCACCGAATCAGGATTCTGTGGATTGGCAGTTGGTGCTGCGCTGGCCGGCTTGACCCCAGTGGTAAGAATTGACCATTATCTCGGTTTTGGGCATCGGGCAAGCTAATTTGGATGTTGGGCAGTGCGAGTTCATGACCTTCAACTTCGCCATGCAGGCCATCGATCAAATTGTCAACTCTGCCGCAAAGACCCACTACATGTCCGGAGGTATCCAGCCATGTAACATCACTTTCCGTGGACCAAACGGTTTCGCCGCCGGTGTCGCAGCACAACATTCTCAAGATTACTCGGCCTGGTACGGAAGCATTCCAGGTCTCAAGGTCGTCACTCCATGGAGTGCGGAGGATGCCAAGGGACTCCTGAAGGCTGCTATCAGAGATCCTAACCCAGTCTGTGTGCTCGAGAACGAGCTTCTCTACGGTCAATCCTTCCCAATGAGCGAGGCCGCCCAGAAGGACGATTTCGTTATCCCATTCGGCAAGGCCAAGATCGAGCGCTCCGGAAAGGATCTCACCATTGTCACCCTCTCCCGCTGCGTCGGTCAATCCCTCATCGCCGCCGAGAACATCAGCAAGAAGTACGGTGTTGAGTGCGAGGTTATCAACCTTCGCTCAATCAAGCCTCTCGATGTCGAGACCATCGCCAAGTCAGTCAAGAAGACCCACAGATTATTAGCCGTCGAGTCTGGTTTCCCAGCTTTCGGTGTCGGGTCCGAGATCCTCGCCCTGGGTATGGAATACATGTTCGATTACCTAGATGCTCCAGCCCAGAGAATCACTGGTGCTGAGGTACCAACTCCATATGCGCAAGGATTGGAGAATTTGTCATTCCCTAACGAGCCAATGATCGAGGCCTACATTGCTAAGATGTTGAGGCTGTAAATGTGGGAGGTGGTTGAAGGTTCAGAGGATTTCGAACGTGTATTTCTATAAGGGCTGCATGTGATATAATCATTCCATACCCGTTGCCTGCTTTAGAGATTGCATTTGACTCAATTTCATGTACTAGAATTGTGGACTAGTGAGTTGTGAGAACTTTGCCACGTACACATACATATCCGTTTAATCCTGTATTGAAATAGAACGACTGCGGCTCCCAGTGCAGTGCAGTTTGGCAGTTGCGTGGCGTTAGCGTCATAACAAACTACCGGTACTTTCTCCCCTCTTCCTGCGCAATATTATGGATTACTCTTCACACTTTGACCTGGTGCTTTCTCATATCTTTATATGGCCCATTGGGAACTTTGTTGTGCATCTGCGGTGACCTCAAAATGTGGACTCGTGGCAACAATTAATACATATGCAGGCGTCCCGCGTGCACGGTATCGGCAGACTAGCAATCCTAAGTATGAAAAGCAATGACAGCACATGACTTGAGATATCACTGATACTTCCGAGCCTCTTATCTTTGGTTGAGGGATCTTATTCTCGACAAGCGTCAATTGATCTCTCATAGTCTGATAGCTTGCACGCAAGCGAGCGACAGACCGAGCTTGAGGGTTCTTCCGATTGGATCGCTGTCTCCTTCTCCTCCTTTCTCACTTTCCCAACTTTGTATGCATGTAAGCTCGTCCGAAGCTCATCTGAAGCCGCCTTGCCCATGTATCTATCTCGAAGTCCCCGATAAGAGGTCTATGATTTGTTGCTGCATTGGTGACGTTCGCATGTATCTATCTCATGAACTACTGCTTTGCCGGCCTTGTCCTTGACAATTCCCTTTAATCATCCTTTCGCTACTTCCTCTCTAGCCAGTCTTTCCAGAGTTCTGAAAAATCCGTACTTTTTTCAATTCATCATAATGTCTCTCAAATCGCCCAGGCTGGATGCGATAGTCATTGGTGCTGGTCTCAGTGGCCTCCAGGCAGCTCATGATGTCCAAAAAGCTGGTCTCTCTTGCGTAGTCCTCGAGGCTCGTGATCGAGTAGGCGGCAAGACCTGGTCTCTCCCGTGCGCAAACGGCAAAGGAGTTGTGGATGTAGGTGCAGCATGGATCAACGATACGAACCAGAGCAAGATGTTTGCCTTGACCAAACGCTTTGGCCTGGAGACCATCACCCAGCGCACCGAGGGCAACTGTCTTGCCCACGACGTGGGCGCTTTTCCTTATGGGGGCATTCCACCTGTGAGCTACTCGTGTTCCTATGCTGAGCCTTAGGATTAATTCGTGCTTAGTTCCTCGGTGATGATGGTGAGAATATGAGGCAGGTCCGTGATAAGATTGAGGAGCTGTGCCAGAAGATTGATCTCCGTAAACCGGCTCTAGAGAACTATGACACTATGAACTTCGAGGAGCTTGTCAGGCATTTAGGTGGTAAGGAAGTTGCTTTCCAGACGGCTAGAGTCTGGACTAAGGCTATGTTGGGTTGTGAACCTTCGGAAACGAGTGCGCTTTGGTTCTTGGATTATTGTAAGAGTGGCGGTGGGCTGATGCAAACTCGTTCTGATATGAAGCATGGTGGACAATATCTGAGAATCAAGAAAGGTGTGAGCTGCATTTGAGATTTCGGGTGATGTAAACTCACTGCTCTAGGCACTCAATCTTTCTCGAAAGGACTCGCCGCGGCTCTACATCCAGGATCAGTGCTTCTGAACACTCCCGTCACTAACATACAGCAAACCCCAGGCGACTGTACTGTGATCACCAAATCCGGGACTGTATTCTACAGCAAGAAAGTGATCCTCTCAATACCTACACCTCTCTACAAAGATATTACGTTTACACCACCGCTCTCCGGTGCGAAACTAGCACTTACAAACTCCACCAAGCTCGGTTGTACCTCTAAAATGATTCTCTGCTACGAGAAACCATGGTGGCGATCTCAAGATCTCAGTGGCATGACCCAATCCTTCAGAGGGCCTTATACCATCACCCGAGACACATCCAATGATTCCGCAGGACATTATAGTCTCACATCGATGCCTGGAGCCGATGCGGCCCGTGCATGGGGAACATTACCCGCCCACGAACGCCGAGCCCAGATATTGGCACAGGTTGCGGAAATCTTTGGTAACGCTGAAGAGGCGTATAGACCCATTGAAATCTTTGAGATGGAGTGGTCCAAGGAGGAATTCAGTAAAGGTTGCCCTTGTCCTGTTATGCCTCCTAATGCGCTCTCCAACTGGGGCTTTGCGCTGAGGGAACCTTTTGGGGGTGTTCATTTCGTTGGGACGGAGACTGCGTATGAGTGGAAGGGCTACATGGAAGGTGCAGTGAGGAGTGGTGAGAGAGGTGCAGAGGAGGTTGTACTAGCTTTGGGAAAGCTAGCAGATTCTGGAATTTCTGCTAAACTTTAGTCTTCGTAGAGAATTGCATATGAATTTTCTGTTTTATCATTATATAAATGTGTTTATCTAAAGTACAACAATTAATTTTGAAGACACTGTCACTGCGACTACTGTTGTCCGTTGTGTGAAATTTTTAAGATAATACTGCCACTATATCTGAGGGAATCAGAAACCTGCGCTTATTTTCAGAGACGATGAAGTGCGGGAGAATGTGTTGATGTTACGGATGGTCAGCACATCTTTGGGGATCCTAATGAAGCTACAGTATAGCAGATTCGCGAGGAAGGTGATCGCGCAAGCGAGAGAAGCTCCATCCCATCCTTGGATAAGTTTCACCTCAATCAGAAGCAAGTATCCACCAAGCGATGGCGGCCTCGTGTGCAACAGCTCACTGACTCACAGAAAGGCATATAAATCAGACAAACCCCATAAGAGGACTCTTGTGAAAGGTAACCATCCAATTTTCTGGACATTGTCAAATACAGTGCGTAACGAGTTAGGCGCGAACATCGAGACAAGCGTCCGGTCAAAAGTCTCCGATTCTCGGCCTAATCATAGTTATCTTCATCTATCTCAACCAAGAGCAAACCACATCTCAAAAATGTCAGCATCAAAGGCCAATGTTCTCCTCGTCGGTGGCGGCGCTGTGGGAGCAATTGCAGCATTGAACATCGAGGCTGGAGGACTAGGAGCGGTAACGGCAGTTCTGCGCTCCAACTACCCTGCAGTATCACAATCAGGCTACAACATCGAATCTGTAGACCACGGAAAGCTGCCCTCTTGGAAACCAACCAAGGTCGTCAACAGCGTTCCAGCCGCGTCGGAGTCAGAGCCCTACGACTATGTCGTCTGCGTCACTAAGAACTGCCCGGATATCAAGCCCACCCTTGTGGATCTCATAACGCCCGCGGTCACCAAGGGCCATACCGTCATTGTACTTATCCAGAATGGACTCAACATTGAGAGACCGCTTTTCGAGGCTTTCCCCGAGAACATTTGCCTGTCAGGTGTTTCGATGATTGATTCACACGAGGAAGAGTATGTTTTGTCGGTCCATGTAGCGCAGGAGTCCACTAACGTCGCCTCTAGACCCGGGCATATCCTGCACGAAGAGGCAGACCTGCTCCATCTTGGTGCCTTCAGGAACCCCAATCTTAGCGCCGAGAAAGAAAAGGAGGCCGCCCTTGCATTTATCAAGATTTACTCGGCAGCAGGTAAGACGAAGTGTCCGTATAATGAGGATGTCCCCTTCGCCCGCTGGCGCAAACTCGTTTTCAATTCTTGCTTGAATCCTATCTGTGCCATCACGGGCTTGGACGATGCGAGGATCCGTTTGGCCGGCGCTGTGGAGGGCCTGGTGAAGCCGGCTTGCGAGGAGATTATCAAGGTTGCGAAGGCAAAGGGGATCGAACTACCTGAGGGTATTGCGGATACCATGATTAATCTTGATCCTATGGATCTTTATCTTAAGCCGAGCATGCAGTGCGATGCTGAAAAGGTATGTTGCCTCGTGGCAATCATGTGCAATTGTCATATGAGCTGCAAGACGTGAAACTGATCAGTAATTTCTAGGGAAACTACATCGAGTATGAGAACCTGGTTGGCGAGCCATTAAGGGATGCTGAGAAGATTGGTGTCTCGACGCCAATTTTGAAGGTCGTTTATGAGCTGTGTAAGGCCATGCAGTGGAAGACTATGGAGGCTAAGGGATTGGTCAAGGTACCTCCCAAGAGAATCTTGTAGAGAATTACAAATAAAAACAAATGTGAAGGGGATACAAAGTATTAACTTAAGCACTAAGTCAAATGAGAAATATCAGTAGAAGCATGAAAAAAAATGTTAAATGATCTGTTATTGATTAAGCAAGCGCTGAGCCATGTAACACATGCAAATAAACGTTCAGGTCTACATTTGTTTTGAGCTAACTTGTTAGAGCTGTATATCAATCAAAGATATCGTATCCTCGACCACTTTCGACCCGAAATGTATGCATGTACTGCTTACAATCATACGGAATTGCTTACTCTGAGAATGTCTTCTTCCCTCTTCCAAGCAAAGACTTCTAGTTCAATGCTCGAAGGGACATTTTTAAGGCACACAACCAAGAGCCTCGGGATTCTAGATCTCAAGAAACCTTCTGCGGCGTCTACTGTAGTCCATTCTCTCCGGGATCCTGATCCTGCCGGCGTCTGAGGACAGAAGGGGATGTCGAGGGTCACGTGTAGATAGACATCCGCTTCTGACTTCTATCTCTCAACTGTCTTCCTTTCCTCCGGACGAAACCTTGATAGCCCCATTAACGCTCCATGTTGTCTTGTAGCCTGCAAGGCCGCTACGTAGTTTTACCAAGCCATTGTGCTGCTGTCCTTGTACCTGCATCCATGACAGTTATCTTAAATACGGCCCTATCTCAAGTTTTCGGACCCTCGCTCCATTCGCGATGCTCGAGATCTTATGCACAGAGAAGCAAGGTTTGTGAGATAGGGATGGCACCGGGGTAGTGCTTGGGTTAGCTGCCCACCCTTTGATAAGGATGCTCTCACAATCATGTCATGGCACTCTCCGGCGTTACTTTCCTCAGCCATTACCTATCAGAACTGCGTGAATCCGCTTTGCTTGTCGCCTATTGTTGCCCTGCTATTACGATTCGGAGCCGGAGATCTCAGCAAGAGTTACAGAGCTAGTGCTATCAGACACTGCAGTTGATATGCATATCGAGATGCATGTGCGGTGGAAGCCATGATGCACGCAGCAGCTACTTATACAGGACCACCGTCATGATCTACAGTCTTTTCCAAGACGTCCGAAAAGCTCCTTCTCATCACGTCTCGCTCTCTTCGGCTTTGTCTGAAATTCTCAATTGCTTTGTTAAAGCAAATCTATCTTAGAGTCGAAAATATGTCTTCCGAAGAGAAGAAGCCTGCTGGCACTTCGACGTCCGTCGACAGCAAGGACGTGCAGCAGGACTACGATAACCCGGGTGAACCCATTGTTGGTCAGACTTACAGTCTGCAGCGAAACTTCAAGGCACGACATATTCAGATGATATGTCTCGGTACGTACGAGAAGAAAAGGATATATTAAGCGATAGCTGACAGTCGACAGGCGGCTGTATCGGCAGTGGATTGTTTATCGCGACCGGAAAGGTACGATACCTGATGTCCTCAAATGTGTTGGCTCTAATAAATACAGTCTCTTCGATATGGTGGTGCCCCAGGTATGCTGATTGGATACACTGTGATATGTACCATGGCTCTTGCAGTCATGAGCACGATGAGTGAGGCAACCGTCTTATGGCCAACAACTGGATCATTCATGGACCATGCTGCACGCTTTGTCGACCCTGCCATGGGCTTTGCCATTGGGATTTGCGAGTATATTGCATGGATGACGGTAAGCAATCACATTGACCATCAATTGGCTCCAAGCTGATTCGAGTGAAGATTGTCGCAGCAGAAGGAGCTGTATTCAATATTATTATTGGCTATTGGACAGACAAAGTGCCAGTTGCGGCCGCGATGACAATATATCTTTTCGTCGTGTTCTTGATACATACACTTCCCAACAGCTGGTTCGCAGAATTCGAATTTGTCACGGCAGCCCTCAAAATCGTTGCTGTTATCATCCTTATACTTGTCTGCATCGCAATTGCTTCTGGGGCTGGACCTACAGGTTCCACCGATCATGCCGCGAATTACAAAAGCTTGCCAGCTTTTCCTTATGGATTTAAGGTACGATACATGTACGATGTGCTTGAAATTCTTTAACTGACTGAAAAAGGGTGTTTGTGCTGTTTTCCCTCTTGCAGCCTGGGCTACTGGCGGACAAGAAATCATGGGAATTACAGCTGGTGAAGCGCACATGCCAAGATGGGATATGCCTCGCGCATTCAACTCCCTCTTCGTCCGAATTCTGTTCATCTATTTATCATCTGTTAGCTTCATTACCGTGCTCGTCAACTACACCGATCCTCTGCTCCTGGGAACATCTTCCGTTGCTGCCAGTCCTTTTGTTATCGCTATGAAACATGCTGGTATCTCAGTCCTGCCCGATTTGCTCAATGTCGTCATCATCCTTGGTCTCTGTGCTATTGGAGCCGAGTCTTTGTACATTTCATCCAGAGTTCAGACGGCAATGGCTGGAATGGGCATGATGCCAAAAATCTTTGGCCGTGTTGATAAGAAGGGTCGCCCCATCTGGTCCCTTCTTTGCACGATGGCGCTCAGTGCCATGATGACTTATATCAACTGCTCCAGCACAGGAGGCGTTGTCTTTACCTGGTTCAGCTCCATTGCTTCGACTGTCTACTTTATGGCCTGGATGGTCATCTCTGTTACCAATTGGCAGATGCGCAAGGCCCTCAAGGTTCAGAATGACCCAGCCTTGGAACTCCCATATGCTGTCCAGTCTCCATGGTATCCATTAGCTTCGGTATACCTTTTTATCATGTCCACGCTAATGCTGGCCCTGACTGGATATTCGTCCATGATGCCTGTCGGAACCGAGGGCATCAACGTTACAAACTTCTTTGAGACTTTCTTAGGTGTCCCCATTTTCGTCGTCGCATACTTTGGTTATAAGCTGGTCTATAGGACCAACTTTATCAATCCAGCAGAGGCTGATTTGCAGACTGGACGACGACCCCTCACTGAAGATGATATTGCCATGCTTGACAAGTATTATGCGCAGTCTTTAGGCAAGCGTGCTTTGTCTTACTTCCATTTCTAGATACTCGGCACGAGAAGCTGAGACTATTGAATTGTATTTAAAGAACGAGCTGTTTTGTTTTTCAAGATCCGCATAGATATCTACACTATTCCTAGCCTCAGATGTTAACTTTCGAATGGAAAATATTACAGCAGAAACTCTTCCATTTGAGTTCGTCATCATGAGTTCCCTCTTGCGAACAGATAGGGCTGCCAAGTCTCCCAAGATATCAACGGGACTCGTTCAGCGCCCTTGACGCCCCTATTTTAAGCGAGGTAGTTCGCAGAACTTGAACCAGAGAATCGTTGCACATCCTTGAACAGAAGAGTCAATGCTGGGTAATTGTAAGGCTGCCTCGATTCGGCGACCTCAGATCAAAAGTCACACATAAGCAGACCTAAACAATTACGTCGTACTGGCCTCATCACCAGAACCAAAACCCGATCCTAGCTCTGGCTCCAACCCCCACCTTTGAACAAAATCTTTGGTATCCAACAACTTTCATTGGGCCCTCCAACAACGGCTTGCAGCAATCCAGTCTAGATAAGACATCTGCAACTGTACATAGCTGTTGGTCTGCCTATTGGTAAACAGCTTGTCGTTTGAGTTTGATCATACATATAGGTGCTCTCTGATTAACTACTTGCGCAACCCACCCCACGTCCAGCTCGACCTATCTAACTCCTTGACAACCAGCGATAAGAGACCTCAGAATTACGACAGTCGGACGGCGCTGAAGCCTCTCAAAAATAAAACTGCCACGCTATCACCTTCCCCAAAATCCTCTCTACTCCACGGGCTTTCCTCCTCCACTCTCCACCCATGCCCATGCCTTCTCGCCCCCAGGAACTCACCAGCTCGTGACGCCATAATGCTCGGCCCCGGCCCCGCTGGGAAGAAACCCGCAAGACCAAAAGCCCTAGCACCATCGCCGTCGCAGCCAACGAAGAAACGCGAGCGCAAGAAGACCTTCACGGGTTGCTGGACTTGTCGGAGCCGCAAACTCAAATGCGATGAGACGCATCCGGCTTGTCGGCAGTGCTCGAGCAAGAGTCTTGAGTGTGCAGGTTATGGTGCAAGATTGCATTGGTTGCCGTGTTCCGACGGACGGGACAGGGATGAGGGGAAGTCGAAGATTAGGATGGAGGGCGGCCAGAGGAGGATGGTTGTTAGAGGTGAGTTTGGTACTTGACATTTGAGCAGGGGGTGAGAGGTTTGTCTCTGGCGGATTTCAAAGCTGGATTTTGTGAGGGGATAAAGAACTGAGTGCTAATGGAACACAGGCAAACTGGATACGCCTTTCACGGAAGAGGAGATCGACAAGGCACTAAGAGAGATTGATGAATTGAGAAACGGTCCAGAGCACGAATGTGCTAAGGGTCCGTTTAATGTCTTTAATTCAAATGCTTCATTTCAAGATCACGAGAAAAAGGAAAATCCTTCCAAGGACGACTGGGGCTCTCTCCCAGGCAATGACCCCTTGGCCGATATCAATTGGGAAGAAGTAGAGAACCTTTCCTCGAGTGGACTTTTCACAGAACAGGCAGATTCAATGCTCATGCTCGGCTTCGAATCTTCAGATGTCCTCACAAACCTAAATACCGATGTACTTGATTACGGGGCTCCCTCGAGCAGTCTCCGATCCTCGGACGAAGACTCATATGAACCTTTTCATTTCTCCTCGCGGTCTACTAGCATCTCTATCATAAGCGATGACGAGAGGCGAGCGCAGGAAAATGCTTTGGTCTTTACGCAGCCATATCGTAGCCTTCAAAACTACTCTTCAGAACCAAGAATCATGACTTCTCAAAACCGGTTGCTTATTCATCATTATGTGCAGAATGTGGTAGATATAATGGCTTCTATAAGTACAGATTCCAGGTGAGCCACTTTATATCTGACCTCGGGACAAGGTTCGCTTCGAGAAAGATGTCATAAGGGAGGCGAAGCGTCCATCTCACTTAGTCTTTTATAGTCACAAGAGACACCGACTAACTATCAAATAGCCCTTGGAAAAGCGTGCATCTCCCACGAGCACTCCAAGGAAGCGGGGAAATCGAAGCAACCGGTCGAACATCCAACAGCCGCAATGCACTTCTCCATGCTATCCTATCCACCAGTGCCTATAATCTGGCGAGTCAGTTCCTACACACGAAGCAAGAAGAACTAGCACGGCAGTATAGGATCCTAGGACAAGATCTCTTCTGCAAGACTGTTTGTCTCATTCAAAACTGCATGCAAGAAGAGATCGATGGCAGGGGGCCGAAGTATAAGGAGTTGTTAGCTGCAATGCTAAGTGTTATCTCCATCGGTGTAAGCTGTTTCCGAACCCAATTGACTTTCTTCGCATAGCTGATGTCTCTTAGGTCATGTCGGGCAATACAAGAAACACACGCGTGCATCTCAGAGGATGTGAGTCTCTGATTAGGATAATGAAAGAGAAGAGGCTCAAGCCCACATCCTCCAAAGCCCGTGTACTGCATCGAGTTTACTACTACCTCAAAGTAATGCAAGAGAGCACCGCCTCGACACGAGATCTGATTTTCCAAGACACCGGATCCAACTCTCCCCGGAAGTTAGTTAGCGAAGCATACTATCCACGGATGAAGCCGCAAAGCACATCTCTAGAGGCCATTGCAGAATGGCTCAATATCCGCAAGAGCAACGAGGACGATTTCGAGTCCTTCGGCTGCGAGTTCCTGTACGGCGTTCCCCAAGATCTCATCATCCTGATCGGTAAGAGTACGGATCTCGTGCAGGATATCACACTCTTCTGGGCATCTCACCCCGACGCCGTGCTACCTCCAGAGCTCATCGCGCGCTGCGATATTGTTGAGAGCGAAATCCTAGACTGGCCCATTGACGCAGCACTATCAAGCCCCTACATTCAGACCGCAACCCCGGAGCGCCAGGAGATCATCTACCACCAGACACAAGCTTTTCACAAGGCGACTATCATCTTCTTCTCCCAGCACGTCCGGCCGATTCATCGCTATCATTTACAGCCATATGTCCTCGCAGTTCTGGACCATGTCTGCGCCATTGAAACGATCAAAACATCAGCGTCTGTGCTGGGGGGTGCCTTGCTTTGGCCGGGTGTCATTGCTGCTACGGAGGCTGTGGATGAGTTTGTGCAGAAGAGATTCTTGGATTGGATGGATAGTGTTGCGAGTAAGGGGATTGGGTCGACGAGGGAGGCGAGGAAGGTTCTTGTTGAGTTATGGGAGCGGAGGAGGACGGTGCAGGATGAAAAGGCTGGGAAGATGGTGAGGAGTGGCTGGAGGACGATCACTGAGGCGCGAGGGATTAGCTTGATGCTGACGTGATGGTTTTCTTCACTGTTTATCTTACTAAAAGTGAAACTTCTTTAGACAGAAAGGCTTGATGCGACAGTTATAGCCTTTGACTTGTATAGAATTGGCAGCTTTTTTTGTGACTGTCTACTATTGAACGCAACCCAAGCTCGGACATGAGTAGTTTTGCTGGGTTAGCGGGCACCCAAACTCAAAGTCTGCTGTTCGTTGCACAGAATGTTCGAGACTATAGCAAGAGCAACAAGTCTTGGGACCAGACGGTCCACGGACTCGGCGTACAATTTGTTGGCATTCCCAACGCGTGACGCGATACCATATCACTGTATGAATGCCGTTACGTCGTCCCGTCCGCAAAAGCGTTTGAACCTAGTCCACGGCCTCTCAAAGGTCCATAGATCCGAATCCTCATGAAAGCTGCTGCGAATTCTTGGCGTGCCCATATGAAGTGGTTATACTGCACCACTTCAATCCGTAGGATGTCTCGGGTCATACATTTCATAACCCTCATCTTCGGTATCACTCTCGCCCAGATCCTTATCCTCTCTCGGAGCTCTACCAAGCCTTGACCCCTCCTTCTCTCCTCCATCTCCTGAGACGGACCTAGACAGAGGAGAACCACCAGAAGCAGCAGCAGTAGCAGGAGAGCCTTCGGCATCTACTGGCGCAAAAGCACTCTTAAACCCAACCTTCTTGAACCCACCCTTCTTAAACCCGCCACCACCAGCAGCACCGGTATCTTTCCCACCACTTGTACCTCCACTCTCTCCTCCAAGCTTGATCGAGATCAGACCTGACTGCGAATTCGCCTTAGCCTCAGCCTTGCGCGCCTTGCTCGACGCCATGGGATCGCGCGAGAGCTGGCGCATGTCCTTCAGCCGCTGCTTGTGCGAATGGTCGTAGGAGGAGAGGTGCGCTTCGTATTCATTCATGCGTGCATAGCCTTTGCTACATAGTTCGCCTGCGTTGGAGGGGCATGGTTAGTGCGGGAGTGGAAGGTAGAGATGGGCACCAACAGTAGAAGGATTTTACGGCTTCACGGGCGCTTTCAGTCTTTGCGGCCGGGAGCGTGAATCCGCGCTAGGGATCCAGTCAGCTCTGTGTATTTGGGAAGTGACGGATGGCATACCGGAGGCATCTTTGGTGATATGGGAGGGTGGTGCTTGTTGTTACAGTCATAACCCGAAATCGAGATCTCGATTCAACATTGACATGACCTGACAAGAAATAAGGTGTGGTCAAAGCTCGATTTAGCCCTGTTCTCCCGCAGAATAAGCTTCTGCGAATCAACATGGTTGTTTTGTCATAGTGCATGTAAATATATATTCCATCCAGACTTGACTTCACGGGAAACATCCCAATCAAGTCATCATGGGTGATCGAAATCCACGAGCCATGGCCTCGCAGGAGACCCTGGCTTCCTTACAACAGATCGACCCTTCGCCCATAGACTCGCCATATTACGAGGACGAGAAACCATTCCCAGATCCGGACTCTGCTTCTCCTCCAGCGCAGGGTGCTTTGCCTCGGTCTTCGACATTAGGACTTAGCGGAGGGGGACATGGTGCTGTGTATTACTGTAAGCCCACCTGTACCTTACACAGGCCCGCAATAAACACCATCACAGCCCCGAAAAGGTAACCACAAAATTGATGCAATACAAATAGTAACTCGGCTTCAACGCTACTCCTCCTACGTCTTTGCGGCCTACACCACGGCGCACATAACCAACACCGCGCTGATACCGTTACTCACGCGATCCGTCCCCGTCTCCGAGAACTACCTCCTCCTGACACGGCCCTACTACCAATCATTCCCCTTCGAACACCTTCTCATCACCCTACCTCTCGCAACGCACGTCCTCTCCGGCCTCGCCCTACGCATCCGCCGACGCAACCAGAACCTCGCACGCTACGGTGGCGGGAATCTTCCTATCGCAACCCGCCTACAACAGCGCTGGCGCATCTGGCCACCCGTCTCGTGGGAGAGCGCCAGTGGATACATGCTTGTGCCTCTCGTAGGCGCGCACGTCTTCGTCAACCGGCTGATTCCATGGTGGTATGAAGGCGGCAGCTCATCAGTGGGACTAGAGTTTGTCAGCCATGGATTCGCGAAACATCCCTTTGTGGCGTGGACGGGGTATCTGGCGCTGCTGGGTGTGGGGACGGGGCATATCGTCTGGGGGGCTGCGAGGTGGTTGGGGTTGACGCCGGTTGGGAAGGACAAAAAGGCGAAGCGGAGGTGGTGGGCAGTTAATGGGGCATGGGCTGTAACGGCTGCAGTATGGATTATGGGAGGACTTGGAGTTGTAGGGCGGGGAGGCAAGGCGGAGGGATGGATAGCCAAGGGCTTTGATGAGTTATACGCGAAGATCCCGTTTGTAGATCTGTGAGGACGACGGAGATTACGCACATGTAAGATAGTATATGTGGATCGATAACATGGGTGGAGAACTTGTATATGATGAGATTTGGCGTAATGAAGATGCGACTATGATATATGTAATTACTTATACAGCCCACCTTTTAGTAATAGCGTGATGTCTTTTATGAGCCTCCAGCTAGAATTTGATTTGCCATAAGACTTCAGCGACTATAGTAGTATATTTAAGTTTCTGAGTTGAATGAAGCAGTTCCCGCACGAACGAGGCATGAAGAAGGAAATTTGTTTTGGAGGAGCTAGGTATGAACAGTCAGACTATCGAAACAAAAAGAGGATTAATTATCTGCTGAAAGACCTCTCTTGGCATCCTTGGCCGAGATACCTGATAATGGCTTATGAGGAGGTGGCACCGCTGGTCTACCACTGAGGGTGTCCACAGTAGCCTTGAGGTACATCCAGAACTCATCCTTTGGCCGCCTGTTCTTCCAGTCTGTTTCATTCTGCTCTACATCCTTCATGGGGCTAAACACTACGCTAGCACCCTTGATACCAATGACCGAGCTTGACAGAGGATCTTCTTTTAGCTTGGCGTCCGACCGGTCTTCGAACTTTTCGAGGTGCTCGATACACTTGATAGCCAAACGGACAGCACGAGTACGATCCATTGCCGATGGAGTTCCTCCTTGTTGGACGTGACCTGGAACTGAGTCCCGGGCCTCGAATCTGTTCTCGGCTTCTTCACGGATCATATCCGCGATGAGCTTTCCGTTGTACACTTTAGATGCTTTCTCGTTGATGAGGATCAAGCGTCCAGCTCTAGATTGTCCAGAATCATTGGCAAAGACATCCTTAAGATGGTTGATATCTGCAGCCAGCATATTGATGTGAACACCTTCCTCTGGGGTGTAGACTGCAACTGCACCAACAGATAGTCCAGCAAGCGTAGCGATGTATCCTGAGCGACCACCTTGTGTTTCAATGACGAAAACACGGCGTCTGGAAGCGGAAGCAGATTGCTTGATCTTGTCACAATAAGCGACCAGCTCGTTCAGGCAAGTGTCAGAACCTAGAGAGTATTCTGTACCAGGAACGTTGTTGGAGATTGTGGCGGGAAGGAGAGTCATCGGGATGCAAAGCGACGAATATTCAGTTTGTGCTTTCCGTAGCTGTGAGAGTGCGTGGAAAGCCTCGAATCCACCGATCAGGAAAAGTCCGTCGAATTTGTACTTGGCGAAGAGCTCTGCGATGTACGCCATACCGGACTCCTCTGGCAATTCACGATTCATACCAATCTCTGAACCTCCTCTGCTAGCCCAGCCATCAACCTCAAGCCAGTCAAACTCTCGAACTGATCCGACCGGTTTATCATCGTGATGCCTTGCCAATCCAGCAAATCCATTGTGGATGGCAATTGGAGTGTGGCCTCGCGTAAGGCAGTATGCAACCGCTGCACGAGTAGCAGCATTGACTCCACCCGCCGGAGCTCCGACGTGGATGATAGCGATTCGCATGTGCTATTTGAGTTAATATAAACTTCCACAAGTCTCAAGAACTACATACCTTCTGCGCTGGAAGGGCCAGGTCTGTGTTCAAGCTCGTAGCAGTCGTGGTCATGTATGCTTCATAAAAATCTGAGAACTCCGTATCTCTAAGCTTCATCGCCCTGTCGTAATCTTGAGCGTCGATAGCTTTAGCAACCTCTTTTGTGTCAATGACAGCTTGCACAAGTGGTTTCCTCGTGATCTTATTCTCGTTGATTGCAATGAATGGTGTTGGCGTTTCTGGCGTCGCATCAAGAATGGCGTTGACTGCCTCTACACCTTGAAGCGTTGAAAGGTATCGGTCATAAGCGACAGCAGTTCCACCACGTTGAACATGACCCAAGG
Organism: Coleophoma crateriformis; assembly: GCA_003369635.1. NCBI lineage: Eukaryota > Fungi > Ascomycota > Leotiomycetes > Helotiales > Dermateaceae > Coleophoma > Coleophoma crateriformis. The sequence goes on along the minus strand of PDLN01000014.1, from coordinate 618,731 downwards.
TTGTGATGCGAGTATCTAAAGAAAGACCACACTTGGTTGGGTCTGAAAGAAGAACCTTGATCTGCTCGGCGCTGATCTTGTTACCATGGCGGTCGTGAGCCCCTTCGGCGATGAGCACAATTGTCTTTCTCTTTCCAATTTTCCGGTGCTGGGAAAGTGTCAGCATGAGGCCCAATCACGAACGTTAAGAACTTACCTCTGCAATGACTTTGCACATCTCCTGCTGCCAGTCATCCGCACGAGGTTTCTCGGGGATGAAAACAAAATCTGCACCGCATGCCACACCAGCCATCAGAGCTAACCAACCGCAGTGTCGTCCCATAACCTCGATAACGAATGCGCGGGAGTGGGAAGAAGCTGTTGCCTCGATATAGTCAACCATCTCGCATATCCTGGCGAGAGCCGAGAAACAACCAATTGTAGCGTCAGTTCCTGACATATCATTGTCAATCGATCCCACGAGACCAACAATGTTGAGATGCTTGTATGGGGCAATCTGCTGGGCGGTCAACTCCTTCTTTTGAACCAATTCCTCGATCAAGCCTGGCCACTCTGCGCGGAACTTGTCAGCTCCTGTCAAGGAGCCGTCTCCACCACAGATGACCAGAGCATCAATTCCATTGAGCACCATGTTCTTTGCAGCTTGTAGTCGGCCAGGTCGTTCGTAAAAAGCCATGCACCGGGCTGTTCCAATGAGGGTTCCTCCCTCCGAAAGCCATCCTCGCACGTCCGACCAACCCATCTTGCGTATAAGGTTGCCGCCCTGCACCAAACCCTCATAGCCTTCATAGATACAATAGGCTTCGCATCCTCTCTCGATAGCTGTACGGATCACAGCTCGAATGGCGCCGTTCATACCTGGCGAATCACCACCGCTGGTCATCATGGCGATTCGTTTGCCCTTGCCCGGCAGGGTTGGTGGGGGTTGGTGGGGTGCCATTTTGATGAATTTTGTGAGAGAAGGCGTTGGGAGGAGGGAGGAGAGAGGGTTACGAAGAATTTGAGAGCACAGAATCGAGAAAGAGAGAAAAGAAAGCTAAGGGAGGGCGGGGTCAGGTATTTGAAGGAGGCAGCGACCAGGTGAGAAGGGAGAGGCTTTTCAAACGTTGCCCTATGACATCTCAAAAAACGAGTGAAGGCACGGTGGAGCAGCGCTGGGGACAGTAGGTCAGGTCACCTTATCAGACCGCCGAAGCGATAAGAGAGCGCTGCACTTGGTGGTGCGAAGGAGCGGCTGGGCGAAACACTATGAGCTCAAAGAGACCCAAAGCTGTGCGGGACATGACGTATCATTGGTCATGGTCATCCTTTCGTTCCTGGGTGCTTCCAGCGTCTTTTTTAGCTGCGTCTCGTCTGCTTGACCCTCTCTACCTTACACAGAGATCTTCGGTCGCTCCTCGGACTCTTGGGCGCAGAAATCCACTTGGCCAACGGATGACGTTGAACAGCTCACCGCGCCACAGCTCTTTCGTCGAGATGATGTGACTCCGCGACTCTTGCCTCCAGAATCGAGTCAAGAGAAGTCAGGAGAGGGTCAGTTGCCAACGGGTAGTGAGCTGTGGGAATAGGGTTCGTCGCGATAGACTCGCGCGCTAGCTCAGGATGCTGCGAGGCTACCATCGCCATAGTGCCTTACCTAAACACACAAGCTCTTTCTTTCTCCCTGAAGCAACGAGCTCCGTCTAAGGCCATTGGCAAGTAGTTCAACTTCAAACACAATCCCACACATGCGCCAGGGTGGTAGCATCCTGCTGTAAACACGCCAATATAATTGATCTCAACTCAATACCATGGGCTCTATCCCCGACCAGTTTCCCATCTCTCTGCGGGCTTGGCCATCAGAAGAAAACAGTGTCAATGCTCTGCCATCCCTAATCTCACGTATCAACTTCGAACGAGGTGACTTTCGCAATGTCAGCGAGGAGAGTTTGCGCGAAGAGATCCGTCAGATTGAGGCTGGCACCGGTGCCAACGCTGAAGATGATGGATCTAGTGATGAAGAGGAGGAGCAGCCCGACCGTCTGAAGGAATTGATGACTGCGCGAGAGGAAATGGTTATGCAAATTGAGTACGGCTTCAGAGCACCATAGCTTTGGCAAAACACTAAAAATCACACAGACAGGCTCATACAGCCACGATCTTCGCCCTCGATTTTGTCTCCCTTCTGCTATCTAAAGACACTCCTGTCCAAGCTAGTTCATCGATATCACCAATTATTCGCGATGCTGTGGGCATGGGCACCTTGGGCGCTGACAAGGTGCAGGCATCCCGAGTTAGTGAGACCCAGAAGCAAGACAATATGCGCATTGCAAAAGGCTGGAAGATCCAGAACATCAATAAATCTGTCGAATCTATCCTTGCATCTGCAACAAGATTAGAACAGGAGATCGAAAGCGAGACGAAATATTGGGAACAGGTTCTTGCGGTGAGCGAGAAAGGCTGGGCGGTTTGTCGACTGCCTCAGGAGAGACATACATTGGGGGTCAGGTTTGGATTTTCAGAAGGTTCGTCATACGCACTATGGTTCTCATACAAGATACTAACGTTTAAAGCTGCACCAACGTTTAAAAATCGTAGTCTTGCTGCATTGCGTCGCAACCCTGATGGGTCTGTGTACCTCGATCAAGGAGTAATAAGCTCAGGGCCCCATCAATTGCGAGTACGCATTAGGACAGATGGTGTCGAGACTGGAGAAGTATCTTTGGCCTCTGCAGTGCCAGCAGATGCTGCGATCGAAGACTTTATACTGCAAGCCAGGAACACAATTTTTAATGAAGAGCTTTGGCAAGAGCTCAACCGAGAATCTCGAACTCTAGCATCATATGGAGTCAGGGCTCACGAAACGATGATAACCTGCCCTATATCTCCATCGAAAACCATGGTTCTGGATCTGGTTCCCATGGAGGAGGCGACGTCAGCAAAACCAGGTGCTGATAACAACCTTGCTGAAGGCCTTTCTCTGGTTCTAAAAATCCTCCTTGGTTATACCCATCGCAAAAACTATCGCCGTCGTATCAAGCCTCAACCGCCGATTTCAGCACTGAAGCGGCCTAATCCTCCGTATGATCTTCTTCGACCAATTATCACGCGGCTGTCTCACCAGGACTCCTTGACGTCGCTCAATAGGTTGTTCTCTTCAATTTGCAGGACTTTGCAATCAACTGGCCTAGCTCCAACACCAAACTACACAATCGCCACCACCTCGGCTGGTACAAGTAACGAGTTAACAGCCGCTGAGAATATCATCATCACTCTATTAGATCGCTTGGAGGTTACTACAACGCTTACACTAACACCTTCTCTTACACTCACCATCAAATCACGTACTGCACAATATCTAGTTGGCAATCCCCATCAAGGAGGAATGGCTGGTACAATACACTTACCATCCATCTCAACTCCCTCGCCGTTGCCGGAGACTTTCAAGGTCCCTCCCAATCTCCATAACTTCGAAGAAGTGAAGGACTTCGTCTACTGGGTTGTCAGCTGTGGTCTCGCGACAGCATTCGTAGCCGAGAACGGCGACGAAACATCCATCGAAGCTGCTGGTAAGCTTGGCTGGTACGCAACTAGCCAAGCAAATGTGCTTCGTAAGAGTTTTGAAGGGAAAGGCCGGAGTAAGCAATTATGCTTCGATGTGAAAGAGGGAGAGAAACTGGAGGTTAGATGGGAGTGGTTGAATGGTGCTAATACGGGAAAGGCTACTAGAAAACTTATGCCTGGTGAGGGCTTGTACAATTGGCAGTGCAAGAACCTGCACGTAAACGGTGAGATCGAGGAAGTTGTAAAATCGCTTGATGATGTAGTCGAGGAAGCTGGGAAATGGATCGTTGCTAAGAATGATTCCGTGGGCGATTAGAACACAGGAGAAGATATAAAAGCCTGAATCTAAACACTTTCCAACCCGATCCGTCATCAGACCTACTATCAAATGCCTAATTCATCTAATCAACCAACCTGGCCATACCCAACCCATCAAACATAGGCATCAAGAAAGTCTCCAGCCGCTCGTTCCCCACCATCTCCTTATTAAACTTGTCCAACGCGTCCATATCCCCACTCCTCCAGAGCCCACCATCAAGCTTCATCAACTTCTCGCGGTAGGGATTCGCGTCGCTTGAATCAGCAATCAGTCCTCGCCGCAAGATATTATCAGCAATTATAACGCCGCCTTTCTTGAGAAGGCGCTTCTCAGAGGAAGGCTTAGACGATGAGAGGATTATTGACAGATAGGTTGGGTAGGAGACTTTGTCGGCGTCTATAAAGATCAGATCATAGGGCTCTGTGAGCGTTCTGGACAGTGTTTGCAGAGATTCTTTAGCGTCCCCGACTATGATCTCAATGTTGGAGATATTTCGCGCGGACCATGCTTTTTTGGCTTCGGCAGCTGGATGGAGTAGAAGAATTGATGTCAGTTTCTCAGTACCTTGATCCTATTTCATTCATTCTGTCTTGGCTGATGGCCATGTTGGGCGGTCACCGGGATGGACGAACCGTATTCTGGTGAAAATTCCAGCCCCGTTACATGCCCAGTGGGTCCTACAGCTTCGGACCACGCCATGGTACTGAATCCGATGAAGACTCCGATTTCAAGAACTAAGTGAGGCTATGTTAACTGCAGTACGATACTTGTTCATGGCTGTAAACCTCATAAAAGTCACGTGATATAAAAGCGAAAGTTGCATTGAGAGATTCAACGCATTTCGTAGTAGGAAACACAGAAACCAGGCTATAATGTGACCATAGAAGCGAATGGAAGAGGAGACACAAGGACGGAAACACAAAAGCACATGAAGGAGGTCAGATGACTATTACCACGCACTTCTCTTGGTACCCAGTGCTTTGGCCATCCAAAGCTGGAACTGAGCCTGCAAGGGACTGATCATATAATTTGCCTTCTCATGGCTAGAGCCTATGGTGTGATATTCGGTGATGTGCTGTGGTAGCGCTGTTGAATGCTTGAATGCGTAATCGCCCACCGCGGTGGCTACCTGCTCGTTTGGGTAGAGCGCCGTATAGTTTTCCTTCATCTTGGGCAGAGAAGATTCGAGTGCAGGTGATAGTTGATGAATTTTAACTTGGTGTTAGGAGTGGAATGATGTTCTTGTATAGTCGAGTTCGGGCGGCTATGTTACTCAGTGGAAGAGGAGTACCTAGGTGCGTTTACTCCGTAGTACGGACTACGATGTCGGCATGCGACAGCTGGATGTGAGAGTATGGGGTAAACAGGGATCAGCTGCGCGGCGAGTCCCGATGTTGTAACGTACCTGCTTCACACCTCCATTCCTCCTGCATCGCTCGTCGACGCTTCACCTTACACACAATACATGCTGTACTCGCACTCGCACACTGAAAACTGCTTCTATCCGGCTGATAGAACGACTGGTCTATTGCTTCAATAAAGCTATTCCGAAGAACCTGCCCCCAAACACTCTCGTTTGTCACCTGGCTAAGCATATCTTCTCGATCCGTGGCCAGTGATTTTTGTGCTCCTTCGGTGCCGGACTTGTCAAAGCAGCAAGTTCATTGTAGAAGTGTCTGACAACGAACTCGCGAAGATGACAACCAGATATAGAGTCGAGTATGCTCTGAAAACGCATCGTCGTGATCAATTCATAGGTAAGCTTCTTCTGCCAAGGCTCATAATTGAAGCCCTCACCGCCAGGCTCAGCTCATACTCCAATCCTGATGCTCCGTGGCAAACCCACTAATATCTCGATAGAATGGATCAAAGGATTGCTGGCAGTGCCATTTGTCCTGAATTCACAACCTACTGGTGTCTTCGAAACGCGTGACGGAACCGTCCGTCAGATGGCTGAAGAGGCACACCGAAGATATGCTGAGATTATGCAAGATGTGGAAGACATGATCGATGACCACAGTAAGCTGTTAGGTGCACCGCTCCTAGATCTCGCTCACCAGACTGGATAGTTGCGCATCAAAAAGTTGGGCTTCAAGGACAATCAAAGCTTAAGCTGCTCGTGCCAAGTATTGGCACATTCTTCACTCGATTACCACTTGCAGACGCCTTTAGGTATCAAGACAAGAAACGCTTCATCTCGTCTCGTCGCTTTGTTCCTCCTTCCTTCAACGATATCAGACTTATTCTCAATACGGCTCAGCTAATGGGTGCAACCATGGCCGGTCAAATTGACCTGGCAACGTTTGATGGTGATGTTACCCTGTAAGTCATGCTGTGGAATGTTCCCTTGTGACCGCTTCTAATTGATACCAGTTATGATGATGGGATGAGCTTAGAAGCGACCAATCCTGTCATTGAGAGGATTTTATGTACGTGTCTACCTTTGTTACCATGGCTATAGATACTGATGAGACTAATCCAGTTCTCATGAGTCATAACACCAAAATTGGTATCGTGACTGCAGCAGGTTATACCGAAGAAGAGAAATACTATCAAAGATTGCATGGTCTCCTTGAGGCTGTGAAAGACTCGACCGCGCTTACGTCAACTCAGAAGAAGAATCTGATAATTATGGGTACTGCAATTTGAAATCAACTTAAAATTTCAGTTCAATTTCATTTCCATTCGCTGACTTTTATAGGTGGTGAATCCAATTTCCTTTTTATCTTCGACCCGACAGCGCCATATCTACTTCAGCATCTTCCTCGCAGAACTTGGATTCTTCCATCCATGTCTACTTGGACTCAGCCAACCATTTCATCCCTTTTGGATTTGGCAGAGTCATCTTTACGAGAATGCGTAGCCAACCTCAGTCTTAACGCAACTATTCTAAGAAAAGAGCGAGCCGTAGGGATTATCCCATCAGTTCCTGGATCCCGATTTCCTCGAGAGTCATTAGAGGAGACAGTTCTTGTTGTGCAGAAGAAGCTAGAAATGAGTGAAGTTGGCCAAACATTGCCGTTTTGTGCTTTCAACGGTGGTAATGATGTTTTTGTTGACATCGGAGACAAAAGCTGGGGAGTTTTAGTATGCCAGAAGTACTTTGGCTCCTCATCACCAAATGAGGGCGGCACAATCAGGGGGGATAGAACTTTACATGTTGGAGATCAATTTCTCAGTGCAGGCTCAAACGATTTTAAGGCACGAGTTGTAGGTACTACCGCTTGGATCGCAAGCCCAGCCGAGACTGTGGAGTTGCTGGATGAATTGGTTGAGATGATTGCTGTCCGAGCAAAGAAAGAGAAATGATTGATTTAAAATGATTGTATGGGTGTTTTGATGGTGTTTAGGTGGTGTTTGGAGCTGGAGGACAGACTATGGATAGGTGCGCTGAAATCATCATTTGCCTTACTCTACTTTGTTCTCTTCTCTTTCTCTTAGGTATATGCGGTCTCATTGATGATCTTATTGTTGTGGAGTCCAGCAAAGTTGTTGAACCAACTAATGGCAATTAGTTGGGCTGCAGATATTGCAAAACAAATGTAGGAAAGATTCAGTGTTGATGTCATTCATTTCAAAATACGATACGGTTTGCTGGCTTGTCAATATCAAGTGATTTGATCTTGACATGAATAAGTCAAACTGAACCAGTCCCAAATTCACATGCGCAATGCATGCAGGCTTGGCTTACAGAACTGTAGGTTGTTGGGCCGTATATCTAAGTCCTTTGTAATCCTCAATGCAGAGGAGAGTACTTAGTAGCAATACGTTTACTCATTCCCAGGTATTTTATGGATCTTCAGAGCAGCTGAGCCTTCTGATTCAGCAAGGACAACCTGCATTTGCTAAGCATTGATGCACCAAGTGCTAATGCTCAATCAAATAATATGCTACAAGTATCTGCAAGCTCTTAAGCCCCGTTGCAAACCAGACTGCCAGAAAACATCTTTTCATCTACAGAATCAGTCTCAAATCTTTGAAACGAGGATTTTCGACAAATCGGGACTTGTCATTCTGACCTCGATTGGCGGTCGCTTAATATTATCCAAATCCGTCGACAATAACAAAGAAGTTCATCAACTGAGCACCACCAAGAATTCAATCTCCAATTCGAAATACTACAGTATTATCTTTCTCTCTTTGTGCCTTCCTTCCGGAGTTATACATTTTATCTCAGTGGTTTTCTCTCTTTGTGCCTTCTGTCTTATTTCTACCTCGTTTTCATTTATGTTTGCTCAGCTTGCTGTCATCGCTTTCCACCTTAAAATCACAATCACCTGTTCTCAATTTTGGGGTTTGCTTTGAAGGCTTCTTAATTGATTCCAGTTCCAAGAAAGTTCAAAAGTTCTTCCGCCTATACAGAAAAGCATATCAAGCAAGATGCCGCCAAAGAAAGTCGCAAAGCAAAGCGACCCCAACGCCTCAGGGACATCTCTTACCGCAACGGAAAAGAGAAGGCTCGCTGGCAAGAAGGCCGCGGCAACTAGAGCTAGGAATAAAGCCGCTGCTCAAGCTGCCGCTGCCGCCGCCGCTGCTGCTCCAACGACTAGAGCTAGTAACAACGCCGCCGCTGCTGCTGCTGCTCCAGGCGCTCCGATGACTAGAACTAAGACCAAAGCCACCGCTCAAGCTGCTGCTGCTGCTGTTGTCGCCGCCACTGCTGCTGCTCCCGGTGCTCCAGATCCTTCTGCTTCCGGGCCGGAGCATCGTGCCTATAGCAGGAATAACAGAATTTGTACCACTGAGGGGGCAACCTGGACTGCCAACCCAAACTGGGACAATGCCATGCTCCCTTATTTTGCCATGGGCTTTGATTTCCAGGAAACTAGCGGCGCAGGACTCCTGTGCGGGGCCAACGCTATTGCAATAAGCCTAAGAGCTGCCCAAGCCTTAAACGATCCCAAAAACAAAGCCCGAAGTCGGCAATGGACGGGAAACCGTATTGCAGCCCTGGTTGATACCGAACAATATCGGCGGAAGTGTCAAAAGATCCGAGAAAATTTGGAGGCTGTGGCCAGAAGTGAGAATGATTGGTCGGCCCAGCGGCGTCAGAGTATTGAGGAATATATGAATGAGACCTTTCGGAGACACACCCTCAGCAGACAACAGCTCCAAATCTTCGTCGATATCATCAATGAGGACTTGGGCACTGACTACGTGCTGGGTGTTTTGAGCCAAGGCTACGTATTAACGGACCGAGATGGAAAGGTGATAAAGAGAAATCCTACCTCGGCATCAGCAATGGACCCAACGGTTGAATTTGGCAGTCGCCCAATAATCTGGATATACGCAGACAGTGCCGAGGGAATGGGTAGAACACTTGAAGTAAGTGCAAAGAAAATGCCTATGGGACATTACGAAGGGTTTTCACTTGGTCCGGGGCGTAGCACCCACCCGCTTAATATCAGTGGTGTGGGATTGTTGCAAGCCGCTGTCAATGATGCCAATGCGGGGGTTTGGATAGTTACGGACGAATTTGTCAACAACGGGCCAAACCAAATCAGGGTGTCCCGGGGAGCTTTTGTGCGAGATGCAAACGTGCCCGATGGCCTCAAGGTTCCTGATGGATGGCGCTTTGTTGATCCTAGCGGGCGAAATACCAAGCCTGGACTCGTGCCCGGAAATGTGCTGCGCAAGGTCCAAGTTGCAGCAAATGGAAGTGTCGCCTACCGCAACGGGAGATATATAGGAGGTAGGGTGATAGGTGGTCCTCCGCAACTTCCCCAACCTGAGGAGTTGCCCTTCAACATTCTTCGAACCATCGGCCCGACCGACAAAGTTGGGAACCCGGGTCCTCCATTGCCCAACTATCCAAACGTTCCTTGCCGGTTTATGCATGACAATGTGTTGAATCGAGATGATGGCTTCCGAAATGTCCACGACATTACGGGGACTCAAAGATTCTACCATCCTCGCCAGTTGCAAAAGCTCCTTCTACCCCCATGGGGAATCCAAACATTACCATATGGATCAGAAAATGATTGGAACGATCAGCGATATGATACGTGGACGGACAACGAATTGCAATTACTTGCTGGCCGGTATGGGATCAAGGAAAGCAAGAATCTCAGGCGCCGTATACTGCGTTATGAAGAAGAAAATAACATCAATATCGACCTATCGGTCCTTCCTATGCGCAAACTCTCGCGCAGCTACACGGCTAATGAAGCCGGCGGCGAAGCGCCATTCTGCAAGGATGAGATTGTGCTTGTCGTCACGGCTCTCCCAGCGGATCCCGTAGTGGTACGTGATTATGAAGGCAAGTACGGTCGCCTGGCAAGTGGTGATCTGGAGGTGGTGGATGAGCAACCTTGGGGCTTAAGTGCTCACACAACGCCGCTCCAGCACAAACTCAACCAGATGCTAGCGCAGAACCGACCGAAGCCTTCTGGTAAACAGAAAAATGCCGCTGGAAACTCTGGAGCGGGAGGGAATCAGAACGACAACAAAAGAAAAGCCGCCACCCCTCCTGCATCACGACCTCCTAAGAGACCTAGGAGTATATAGCTCACTGGTATTGTAGTTACCGCTAGCTCTGCCAGCTCTCAAGGCTGGAGTAGGTTGTTTCTCTGTTCCTGGGAGCCTCTTTTAGTACTTGTGCGCGTGAAAGAGAGTTCTGGAGAATCCTTTTCTTTGGTGTTTGGGCAGGTCATTCCAGTTTGGGCAGGTCATTCCAGTGGGACGGCTTCTCGAATTGTGGTAATACGTATACGAGTATTTGTTATTGATGCTTTGCTTTAAATCTTCTTACCATATTTGTAATGATTGTTATGTTAGAGTACTTGATTGAGTTTGAGATAGTAATGGAATGTCACTGCGCTTTTTACCTTGACATTCCATCATAATTGCGAGAATGCTTTACTTGGCGATAGAAGACAAACTACATGCGGGATATGCTGTCTTCTCGAAACGGGGAGGGTAGAAGTATGCTGGAACCTGTGCACGTAACCTTACCTTGCAAGAGACCATTCAACCTCTGCGGGAGAGCCCATTCCAGGACCAGCCGCGACGTCTACTGAAGCATCCAGATTCGTTTTCGCCCTGGTTCTTTGTTCTCAACAAGAACGCCACTTTGGGATCTATGTCCTGCCGGCACACGCGTTGTTTACATGCTGCCGGAAACGGACTAGAAACTACGAACGTAAACATGAGTCTTCCGAGACTGTGAAGCCAACAAGAGAAGACCGTCGAGGATTGAGAGTTGATATCACGTGTATACCAAAATCAAGGATAGCTATATTTAGAAGTCATGTAAGCACCCCAGCCGCTATTCTGCACAACACAACCCCCCTCCCGCTATGGACCTGAGCTCGGTTTTGGCTCAACCCCTCATCGTGGAACAGTGACATTATATTGCATCACCGCGCAAGGAAGTTGATACAAGGACCCCAGAAGGCTACATGACCTCATTCGAGTTGCAAGTCTAGCCTGGATTTACAGGCAGCCCCCATCATGTCGGAAGCCGCAGAAAGCCTCACCTCACGTCTGGCTGGGTTGAATCCTTTTTCCAAAGGTGTCAAGCATGAGGATGCCAACGACGATAAAGGCGAGGAGATCACCGCCAACACGGTCGCCGGCGGCGGCCATGGTGCCCGCGAATCTGGCATTACCAAGAATCAACTCCGAGTCAGCCATGCTCTCAAATCATTCCTTGTCGAGAACAATGTCATGTCGAAAGGAGACGCTGGCTTAAGCGATGGCGACGAGACAACTCCCGCACTACGGGACTTGCTCGATAAGCCGCATATCAATGTCCCATCGTACCTTACGGACAGGTCCTATCCGCTGCCCGAGTATTTTATTAGCTCGAGCCATAACACGTACTTGATGGCTCATCAGCTCTTTGGTGAGTCTTCAATTGAGGCGTACAAGATAGTGCTGGGGGCTGGCGCCCGCTGCGTTGAGATTGATGCCTGGGACAATGATGAGGATGTTGATGAGCCGAAAGTTACTCATGGCTACACTCTTGTCTCCCACATCAGCTTCCGCTCAGTTTGTGAGGTGATGCGTGACGCCTTTGACAAGGAAGTAGCCGAGGCAGTTCCTGAACAAGGCAGCCGAGCTGCACCGATTCTCTTGTCTCTGGAGAACCACTGCAGTCCAAGCGGCCAGCTGCGCCTCGTTCAAATCATGAAGGAGGTCTGGGGTGATCGCCTCCTCAGCAAAGCCGTGAGAGAAGAAGGGCACCGGGAGGAGCAGGATACGGGCGACCATGTCACGCTCGAAGAACTCGGAGCCAAAATCGGGGTCATTGTGGAGCACCACATTCCTGGTATAGTTGAGGATGATGAGGATGACAGTGACCATGACGAGTTCGAGGATGAAACCGAGGAGCAAAGGAAAGCTAAGAAGGCTTACAAAGAAAAGAAGAAAGCCGCGCCGGTTACGATTATCATTCCCGAGCTCGCTGCTCTAGGCGTCTACGCTCAATCTGTCAAGCCCTCTGACAATTCATGGTATGAACAACAGGCCCTGACAAATGGGCCCGACCATCATCTCATCAATATTTCCGAGTCCAAATTGCTTGCGGTGATGCCTGGCGCAAGCACAAAGATCGCTCGTCACAATGCCCAGCATCTCATGCGTGTGTTTCCCAAAGGCACTCGCATCTCCTCTGCCAACCTGGACCCAGTCCGATTTTGGGGAGTGGGAGCACATATTTGTGCTCTGAACTGGCAAACCTTTGGCGCCAGTATGCAGATCAACGAGGCACTCTTCAGTGGCTCGGATGGCTATGTACTGAAGCCCGAAGCACTTCGTGCTGGTGGCTCTGGCCAGCTTAGCGATGGCAGGAAGAAGAGTCTCCGGCTCCACATTGCAGGAGCAACGGAAGTGCCTTGTCCTGAAAACCTCGATGCAGACGAGATCAAGCCCTACGTCACCTGCATGCTTGTTCATCCCGATGATCTAGAGAAGGCCTTGCCCAAACGCAAGACTGCACCCTATCATCAGCATAGGCTTGGATTCTTACATAAATATGACAACCCGCCGCCAACGGACCCAATCTGGGATGAAACGCTGGAGTGGGAGTTCGAAGACAATGAGATGGCGTTCCTTCGTATCCTGATTAAGAGTGATGAGAGCTTTGCTACAAATCCTGTGCTGTGTGTTACGGCTGTCAGGATTATGTACATTACTTCTGGATGGAGCTTTATCCGCATGTTGGATTTGAAAGGTCGGGAGACTAAGTGTTCTCTACTTGTGAAGTTCGACGTTGTAAACGTGTAGATACTAAGCTATATACTTGTCATCAGGGCTATCTAGGTATGAAACCTACTTCACATCTTACATGTGGCGTGTGTATTGTCATTCTGCCGTAAGCTTACTGCTATTTAACACAAAAAGCGACGCAGAAGAAGATTAACGCCCATCACGGCGTGCCGAAAATCCCCACGTGCCGAAATATCAACCACGTTGAAATAAGCATCGTCATGATCACATGGCCGAGGAGAGGAAGCTTCCAAAATATTCTAGGTTTGTCAAGCATATTTAGTTTCGATACAATATATAGAAATCAGCTCCCTAAGCCCCTCTCTGTCAAAGTTGAAATGACAAGTATATAGTATATGATATGAATCAGTCGACCCAAAAAGCTCTGAAAGCCTGTGAAAGGCGGATGCTCTTATGCCTCACCAGGACCTGCGCTTATATCTTCGTGTTGTTAAACGTGTTGAATTTCTGAGAAAAGTAAGATGAAAGGCATCTAGCCTACATTCTGAAGAAATAAACAGTGATGAGCGAAATGAAATACTAGACGATCTGTGCCAGATTGTCTTGATTATCAAACAGTATGAAATGCTTCTCGATCGAACCAATTCCGACCCTCCTAAACTTTCGGCCCAACGATTGTGTCGCGTATTCCGTATATTCCGTAACAAACAGCACATAATATATCTGATTTTCATCCTTTGCTTCAAACCACCAATCTCTTCCCAATATAGCACACTGTACTTCTGGTTCAGTATCAAACCACAGATGGCCGACTTCTTTATTGTTCTCTATGTCGAGTATAGCACGTTCTGCACCCTCGGGTTTGGCTCGAAGCCGTCTCACTCGAGCCTCCAATACATAGACATGATCCTCTTGACTGGCAGTCGTATCGCTCGGCTTGTCCGCCACAAGTCGGACACTGTCGTCCCACTCAACTTCTTCAGATGTGATTGGCAAATACTGAATCGGCCCGTGATACGCCATCCAGGACCATGATGGAGGCGCTTCACTATCATAAGATATCCGCGTCAGGCTATTCTGTGCCCGCTGCCACAGAAGACAGCGATGGAGGAAGCATTCGAAGATCCCGTAGCAGACCTTGGTTTCGAGGGTTTTAGCCAACGCCTTAGCTAGTGCGAGGATCGCCACAGGTCTGTCTGTCGCTTTTGTAATGCCAAAGTTCGAGTAACTCGTAAAAAGTGATTGCAAAAGTTCGATCTTAGCCGATAGAGAACGATGTTTGATAGAACGAGGAAATTCTGGGTCGCTCTGGAAAGACAATTTCGGACTAATTTTATTAGAAATTAGTGATGTCATGATGGAAGGTTCTCGGTGACACAACAAGGAAAAGCAAATTGTAAAGACGAAAAGCAGTGCCTTCAACTAAGCCCTAGATAGGGACTTACTTCTTCATATGAACCCGCGTCTCGCACCGCACCCCACCGCCACACTCCCAATACATTTGCCTCTTTGTGAAATGGATCGTTCGGCGTGATAAGGCTCGTTCCTGTAACACCCATGCTCGTGTATTCAAGACCCCCTTCATCACGTCACTACCGAAATCATTATCAACTGATGTGCAAATGCAGACTTTGCCTTTTGAAGACTCGGGCACCATCACATATTTCAATTCTTTCTCCTTTGGCTGATTGAGAAATCCTTTAGTTGAGTCTTCAGCGGAGGTGGCAGCAATTACACAATATGCATTCTGAAAGACCGCTTCCATCTTCTTGGATTCAGTAAACCAGTCGTTGGGGTCATCCTGAAGAATGCACAGCGAGTCAATCCAGAGGTATTGCTGGCCGAGCTCTTGGGTAACTGTGATTGCATCTTGAAATGTCTGAGGCAATTCTGTAATCAGGAATTCCTTTGACCTCTTATCCTTGTTGAGGGTAGTAGTATTCCACTTGTCCAACTCCGCTTTCGAGAGGTTGCCCCAGCAATGGGATAGAGCAACGTAGTGTGCTCTTTGACAGATCTTATCTTTATCTGTCAACAGAGAAAGGCGTCCGGTGCGGCTATCTTTCAAATCAATAACGCGGGTTGGCATTCGAGCTCTATCGGGCTCGGGACAGCATCCAGATTTCCGCGAGCATTTGCCTTCATTACAAAGTCGAATCCATTCTCTGATTAGCTCAAAACGGGGCGAGCTAGCCGGTTGTATTGGGTTTGAAATTCTAGAGGTATCTTGGGACTCTAAAAAGTATTAGCTATCTTATCTAGCACCACCAGCAGAGTAGAGCATTTCACAAACCCGGTACAGAATATATCCATATATATTGCGAAGCATCAGAAAGTCGTATCTCAAGCTCGTCATTCCTAACCTCCTCAAGGCATTTAGAGAGCATTTGGCAGAGATCACAACGATTATCCTTTGGAACAAGTAGCGATGAGAGGGGAGTCTCTAGGTTAATATTGCGACAGTGATTGCATAATTCTGAAGACAAATTTAATTGAATGTTGTCTTCAAGCTGATAAGACCAGTCATCGGCGGCATACTAGATTTCCCCCATCTACATCAATATTTAATACTACATAGAAGTGTGTAAGTTAACTTACATACTAGTAAAATAAAAGCCGTACTGATTAGTTATGTTATTAGGTTAGCATTATAATACATACTTCCTAAGATATAATATCAGCGACTCCGTCCTCGATCGTCGGTCGGTAGAGCTATTACTTACGTCCTAGAATCACCACCACGACGCCCACGGTCAGCCGTTCCCTCCTCGATCGTTGGGAGAGCTATTACTTACC